>VZUI01001088.1:0-34659 GCA_013401135.1 Cettia cetti
CCCCTGCCCGCGCCGCCAGGAGGCTGCCGCCGCCGCCACCCCCGCGGGGTGCCGCGGCCCCCCGGCGCGGCCCCGCTCACGGCTCTCCCCTTCCTCCCGCAGCAAAATGTTCATCGGGGGACTGAGCTGGCAGACCACGCAAGGTGAGCGCCGCGGGGCCCCGCACCTGCCGCCGGGGCCGGGGGTGGCGGAGCTGGGGCTGAGCCCGGGGTGGGGGGGCGGCGGGGCCGGCTCGGACCGGGACGGGACGGGACACCCACGGTGGTTGCTATGCTTGCAGAGGGCTTGCGGGAGTACTTCAGCCAGTTCGGCGAGGTGAAGGAGTGCCTGGTGATGCGGGACCCGCTGACAAAGAGATCCAGGTGAGAGGCCGGGCCCGCGCCTCCCTTCGCCCCCGCCGCGGCCCGACCGCCACTTTAACCAACTTTCTCTCTTCTCTCCACATTCCCTCTTCTGCCCGGGCTGCGGGGCTCAGGGGCTTCGGGTTCGTCACGTTCATGGACCAGGCTGGCGTCGACAAGGTCCTGGCCCAATCCAGACATGAACTGGACTCCAAGACGGTGAGACGACTTCTCTCATCTCAGGGGTGCATTTGCCGGCACAACGGCTGTGCTCGGAGCAGCCGTCGATTGTAGTGTTTGATTTCCAGTTAGAGGTTGTAAACTATTGATTCCTGATACGGATCGATCGTTCCTTTCTCTGTCCCACTTGCCGGCGGGTAGCCTAGTTGCCGCCCAAGCACCGGGCTCACCGTGTGCCGATTCCTGGTGTGGGTCTGTGATTCTGGTGATGGTTTTCAACTCGCCCGTTGGTTGTAAGGCCCATCCGGGCAGTGACTGTAGCCCTCTCGAAGCTGGGACACCTGAACACGTTTGGGATGAGGATTTGCCCCGGGAAATAAGATGTGGCTGCGTTTGGAGAGAGGGAAGCCGCTCTTTCATCCTGTGTGCTGCGGAGCACTGATCCCACTTCAGGGGTGCTGTTCCTCCTCCTGGGTGCGCCCAGGCCCTGTTCCCTGGCCGTGGTGGCCTGTGCCCCCCCCTTACCGGCAGAGAGCCCTCGTTCTGTGCACCCCAGAGACTCTTGTGGTTTCCCCAGGTGAAGTTTTTGTAACGGTCATGGATGTTCAGGACTTCATTGTCTCTGAGTGTGGCCAGTGCCTGCCCATGTGGGCCACCGCCAGCCTCTTGGAGCGGCTGCGTCTCCAGCCTTCACTTTGCAACTCTGGATGTTGAGGAGCCCCAGCTGGGCCAGCAGAAAGATCTGATGGCTCACTGGACTAGTGGTGTAATGTGGTGGGTCCTACCTTGTGAATCTGTGGTGCTCAGGAGATGTGCAGACTGTTTTGAGGGGTGGGGGTGAGATGTCTGAGTGGGAGGTCCCTTCTCTTCAGTTTTAGTGACTTGCCTTCCCCTGAATTCCTTTTCCTTATTGCTGCCCTGGGGTGAAGGTGAGGGTAGGGATGGGGGAGTGGCGAGGGCTGCAAGGGGGTGGCATGGAGAGGGAGCATGTTCTGGCTCCAGGCAAGGGCTGCTGAGGAGTCCAAACGCAGTTTTATTTCTTGCAGCGCGTGGCCCAGGCGTCCTAGTCTTTATCTTGGCAGAAGGAGAGCGCGGGAGAGCGAGACCCTCTTTCTTAGGGTTTATGGCATGAGTTGCAGCAAGATTTATGTCTGTTCCTGTTTAACTGCCTGGATCGCTCCCTTTGATGTGCACAGGTCCTTCCTCCCCACGGGAGCTCCTGGTTAAACCCACCCAGCCTTCCTGGTTGAAGCTGGGTCCCCAGGACTCCCAGCCCTCCTCCTTCCAGGCGTGATGTAAAGTGAATTTTGTTCTGAGGCGGGGGGTTACAGTAATGTTTTTGAGAAGGGCCCAGGGTTTTATTTTTTGTCTTTTTTTTTTTTTTTTACTAGCCTGTGTAAACACGGTATCTGATCAGCTAGTCCTGTCATGAGTCTGTGGGCTGGCATATCCCCCTCTTGAAAAGGCAAGTGATGGATGTCTGCTGTAGCACTAATCCTGGAAGTGTTTCAGGGCTGGGAGTGAGCTGAAATCCACGTTGTCCATTCTTCTCCCCGAGCCGCCGCTGCCGGCTGTGCGAAGGCGCTGTGCGAAGGTGCTGTGCAGCCCAGGGTGCAGCCCACGCGGGCAGGGAGGGACAGTGGGCGCTGCAGGAGAACAGAGGAGCCTCATGCAGGAGAACAGAGGAGCCTCGTGGCGCAGGGCGCGTGGGGCCCGGCCGGCCATTGAAATGCCCTGCTGCATCTGCTCCGCTCGCCCCGCCGGCACGGCACGGAGAATGGGGACCGTTTCACCAGGGCCTTCTTTGTTAGGAACTTTGATCCTCTTCCCCCTTCCTTCTTACTTTTTGTTTAGTGCAGTTTTCAGCTGGGTCAGATGTTTTGGGGTGTTTTACCTCCTCAGAGGTTGGTCTTGTTGGAAGCACATGGAACCTCTATATGTCTTTTCCCTGCTGCAGTGAAAGGCTCTGCTGTGACTCATGGGTTAAATGACAAATGCATCCAAATCTTAATTTAGAGTTTTTTGAAACTTTGCAGGACAAGGCCTGGTGTCCTGTAAGGACAGCTTTCTCATGGGGCTTGGTGTCTCCTGGCAAACAGCATTTGATAGACAGTGTCTGCTCAACTTGTTGCTTCATTGTTTTCTGATTCTTCCTACCCTAATGAAGGCGGTTGGCCCGATTCTTCCGGGCAGCCTTGTTCTTTTCAGAGTCCTCTTTGTTTGTAAGCTAGATAGCAGCAGACTACAGGGTTATTTTTGAAAATACTTGATATGAGAATTGGCTTTACAGTCTCAAGGTAAAAGATTTGTGTGACTTTGTAAAGCTGCTGCCGGCTGCTGCCTGGAGCTGCTTCTTTAAGCACTCTGGGAAGAGCACTTGCCAGTGCTGGGTCATCCCGTTGTTTCTTTGTTGCCGTTGTTGAGTTTTTGCTGGGTTTGTCTTTTGTGGTGGAGGGAGTGATCTGCTGCTCCCCGGCAGTGCAGACCAGCAGGGCGGAGGTAGTGACAGAAGTACAACGAAAGAACAAACCCGGACCTGATGTCTCTCAGGTTCTTCACAGCCCTCCCTGTGCTTTGGGACGCTGATACCAGCTAGGCTAACACAGGAGTTACGTGACCTGCGCTATGAAATGGGGCTGTAGGTGGCCTGAAGAGCCTTACTGAGGACCTGGCTGGCCTGTTGGTACACCTGCGACTTCAGTGGGATTCCTCACCCCCAAAGCCTTGTGGGGCGAACTGGAAGCAGTTTGAGCTCAGGTGACTTCCATTCACTGCAGCCTGATCTGGGGTTTTGTTATTTGGATACAATCTGAGCAGTTCTGAATGCTCTTAGCAGATTTCTATCTGGGTTTGTAAAAAGGATCCATTACGTCAGTGGGTGACACTGAAACACAACTCCTCCAGGGCTATTTGTTTTAACACCAGAAATGAGGGAATAAGGTACCGGGGCCTTTGCTTTAATTAGGAAAGACTCCAGCCACCAAGGAGCAGTCCAGTTTGAGTAACTTGAGTCCGGCACCGAACTCGCGCCCCTCTGCGTGTTCCCAGGGCTGTGCCTGCAATTGGTCACCCCAGCCTCCCTCTACCTGCAACAATAGCTGGTTGTGCAGAAGAATTTGTGAAATGACTGCCTGCTCTCTTCAGCCAGGAGGACACGTTATCTCTGCCCAGTTGATCACACTCAGGGTAATGAGAAAATGAGGCTGAGCTTAGCATTGCTGAGTATGAAAGCATCTTATTGGCAGGAGCTGAATGACACTGGCTGAGAAGTAAAAGACAGTAGATTATTGTTTTTGCTTATTATCTGCCATCAACCTCCTGGTCTCCTGCCGTCCCCTGTCCTCAGAATTCTTCGCTGTGGGTGTCTGCACTAGCCAGGAAGCAGTGGGGGGGGGGGAGGGGGGGGGTGTGTGCCGGGGAGGGGAGGGCCTGGATGGTTCCAATGTCCCAGGGAGGCACTGGAGGGTATGCTAATCTGCTGGCACTTGGAGCTTGGGGAGCGAGGTTTATTTTTGAATTTATTTGTGCTCTTCAGTTTTGCCTGTGTTTACCTACGTGCTGAGTTTATTTATGTTGTAAGCTGTGAGTCAGGATGGAGGTGGGGAAGGCAGGGAGAGGAGCTGGTGGAAGGGCACAGGGGGGCCAAGCTCCGGGGCTGTGAGACAAGTCAAAGGATGCGGGACGGGAGGACAGCCAGCCTGGAAAGCTGAACAAAGCAGTGCGAGGCGCTGGAGAAACACAGCTTCCTTTTGGGCTGCTGGAGCTGCTGGGCTGATGGGACAACGCTCCAGGCCGCCCTCCCAGCTGCAGCCTGTCCAAGTACAGGGATGAGCCAAACCTGCCTTTACCACAGGTCTTTGTAAGCTGATTTGTAGGTCTGGATCATCCCCGATGTGATGTAACTTTACAGGAGTTGCTGTAAAAATAGGCTATAAAGAAAGAGATGGTGGCTGAGGAGGAGAGCAGGCTTTGTGGGTGTTTGGCTTGCAGCTGCATTGGTGTTGTCCCAGCTTTTGTGGTGGTGCTGGTGGTGCCGTGAGGCCAAATGTAGGCACACGCTCATCCATGCTGAGCCCGGCAGAACACGCGGCACCTGGATGGCGGCGCGGGGCCCGGCTGCTCCGGCCGGCAGCAGGTTTATGGGAAGCTGAACAGGCACAATGGAGGCTCAGCCCGCAGAGGGAGGGAGGGAGGGAGGCATCACGGCTTTGTGTGCAGCACGGCCTGGGGAGAGGGGCAGCACGATCCCTGCGGCTGCAGCCTCCGCAGCCGGGGGCCTGGGCTCCTTGGGTTAATTTGTGCCATCCTGTCTGTTCTTTTATTGCTTCTTTTTGTCTGCTTTTCCGTCTGTGTTTGAAGGGATGAAATGTTTGGAGTTTATGTACTGCTTCTTTTCTGTCTTGTTACTACCCAGATGAACTCTGTACTTGTAGGCAGAGTGAAGGGTGAGAGCAGAAAAGGCAAAAGAAACCCCTTTTAATATGAGGCTGGTGATGCAAGGCACCCAGGGGCTGGCCAAGCGGGAGGGTGCAGCCCAGCCTGTTAATCCCAGCATGTGATGGGCTCTCAGTGTATCTGCCCAGCGCTCAGCTGGAGGTGGACCACTGCATGCTGGGACTTGTAGTCTCCCTGGATTACACCTTACCAAGCGGGAAAGATGTCTGCAGCCAGCTTCATTTTATGTACCTCAGGTAGATTCTTTGGGATTTTGGCAAGGTGCCACATGGGCAGAGACAGCTGCACACATGGAGGAAACCCTGTGTCTTCAAATAGGCAGGAAAAGTGTGTTCACCTGTTCTTTCCCACATCTCTTTCAGATTGACCCGAAGGTAGCGTTCCCTCGCCGAGCACAGCCCAAGGTAAGCACAGTGGGCAGCCCTTGTGCCACAAAGGGCAAAATTTGTGGTGGTGAACCTTGTCCTTCTGTGCAAGGTGGCCAGTGCATGCAACAGAGTTGCTTGCTGGGGTTTGCTCAGGACTCTGCTTGGTTGTACTTCAGGATGCACTAGATAGAGCTGGTTCAGCCCAGGGTGAACTAAGTCCTTCCAAGGCTGCAGAAAATGGTTGGAAGTTTTAGGCCTTAGGAGATGTGGAACAGCTCCATGCTGTGATGTGACACAGGTGGAAGACTGTCGTGTGTGTGCAACTGTGTGTGATGAATAGGTGTATGGCAGGGAAGGGGAGATGGATTTCACTTTGCAAAATGCCCTTGTGTACTTCAGCACTGGAAAAGGCAAAAGGAGTTCGATGTTGGATCTTACCTACAGGAGGCTCTGGCATTAAAATGCACAGTGGCAGGAACTTTTTCCAGGTGTGCAGCTAGAAACTTTTAGCTGAGGAGCTAGCAGCAGCACTCTGGAGACTGCCTTTAGACTTTGGGTCTTCCTTTAACTTGGGTCTTGGATGTGAGTTTTAAAGTTTAGAGTCTGTATTCCAAGTGCTGTTAGGGGTGAAGGAGCTGGGGAGCTGTGTTGAGAAGCTGAGAGGAAAGAGGAGACTGGTGCTGGGAGGGAAGTAAGGGGTTCAGGCACTGAGAACAATTGGTTAGCAGGTATCCCAAGTAACAGGAGCCAGGAAGCACATGGTAGGAATTGGGTTAATTCCATTAAGCAGTTTGGTGACAGAAGGTGCTTTAGTGTTAGAACGGGCTGCTCTCCAAGCCAGGGAATTGCTGCGGATTAGCCCTATGCTCCTTGGGGTAATTAGGACCATGTGTTCCTCTGAGAGCAGGGGTGTAGCCAAGCAGCTAAGGGGAGGATGCAGCTGGAGAGCTGGTTCAAAGGATGTCGGTGTGCCTCAGCCTGGCAGCCATGGCCCCTCTCAGGGTAGTTAGTTTTCCTCCTTGTCCCAGCTGTATGAGTGACAAGTGGCAGAGGGATCTTGTCTTTACCTTCTTGCAGAGGCAAAAGCAATTTAACTGGGTGTTGACTGGGCTCCATTTAAGTGACTGGGGAATGGTAGTGAAATGAGGCTTATTCCATTTCAGACTGGAATGCAGTTCAATTTGTGGGGTGGGAGGGCAAAGGCTGGGGAACCTGCCTGTGCTGGCAGGCCTCCTGTCACCCTGGGAGCAGAGCAGCTACCTCTGGGTTGCCTGGAGGAGGCTGGCTGTGCAAAGTGGCAGGGCTGGGGAAGGGACAGCTGTGCCCCACACATTTGGGGTGGTGTCACAGTGCCAAGGGAGCAGTGGCAGGTTGGTGAGGGGAGAGGCTGGTAATTGTCTGACAAGGAGGTGGTGGCTGGATGGTGGCACCTATGATAGGGTCTGTGAAGGCAAGAGCAGGAATCTGGTGTGGGACAGATCTGTCAGTTGTGTTTGGCCAGAGGGCTTCAAGAAGTTGGAAGCTCAGCTGCAGCAAAGGGAAAAGCACTTCCCGGCAGCGGAGGGGAGTTAGTGGCCTTTTGAGTCTCGTTCTCTGCTCGCTCTGGGTTTATTTGGTGAATTCCTGTCCTTCCCTTTTCCAGATGGTGACCCGAACGAAGAAGATATTTGTGGGTGGTCTGTCTGTGAACACTACTGTGGAGGATGTGAAACAATATTTCGAGCAGTTTGGGAAGGTAAGTCTCTTGAGTGATGTTGGATCAAAGCTGTTGCTTCTGGGGCAAAAGAAGTTTTCTGAACTTTTGTGGGGGCAGGATTAGAAGCTTGTGTCTTTTGCAAGGGTTAAGTAGATTAAAGGTCAGTTACAGATGCTGGCTGGCTGTAATGTCCTTGTAGGGGCTACAGCCAGTGACTCCTGCCCTGCCGTGATTTGAAACTGAGTTTATCCTTGTTCCCAGAGTTGCTAGGACCTTGGCTATGGGAAATAGTTTTCCAGTTTTTCTCTATCCAGAAGCCTGTTGAGGCTCACAGGTTTGCAGTTTGTTCAAATGCTGGAGGAGGGGTTGTATACACTCCTAACAGAGTGGCTGCTTTATCAAACCTCTGATTTTGGCCTGTTTCTAACTCAAAACATTGTGATTTATTTTGCAATAGTCCTTTATTAAAAATAAGTCTTTCAGTCTTGAAACTTCTCCTGCTGAGTCTTGGGCAAGTGGTGGTGTAAGTTTGTATAATTGAAGAAAGTTTGGCTCTGAGGCTGTCTTTGTGTTGGTCTGGCTCTTCTGTAGCCCGTGGTGGCTCAGGGAAGGGTGGGCTACTGTGGCTGGAAGTCACTTGTGCCATGGTCTATGACAGCCAGGTGTGTGAATTGTGAGACTGGACCGAATCTGAGGATTGAAGTGAGCTCAGTTGTGACCTTTCAGCTGAGGAGGTTGTCAGCATCCCCAGCAGCGATATCAGCAGGATTAGATTGAAGGATCCCAAGATTTTCAATGGGATTAGGAACTGAAGGGGATCATCGTACCCAAGTGCTGAGTGTGGTCACCTCTGTGGCAGGACATTGTGACTGTTTCAGTGTTGTTCAGTTGTGTTGTGCATAGATTTGCTCTTTGGGGCAGGAAGCATTGGATTCTGCAGCTCTTGGAACCTTTCTGCCCAGTTAGGAGGGAAGAACATGGCCTGGTGGCCTGGCCTGAATGTTGCTGGTAGAATCATGGTCATGGAGGGAAGTACTGTGGGAACTGCAGTGTGGGGATGAAGGGCTTGGTATTAATTTTCTTTTGAAATTTCCTGCAAAAGGGTGATGTTATATTAAGGCACACTAATTAGGAAAGGGAGTTTTGTGACCAGATTTGCCATATTGCTGAAACTTTTGGGCAGAAAGTTTGGGACAAATATCTGTTCAGAACCATTATTCAGGTTCTGAAGCCAAATTTGCATGTCCTGATGTGCTAAGTAGGACTCTGTTCACTCCTAAGAGAAAGTGGTCAGCTATCCTCGTGTTTGCCAGTTGGTAGCTCTGTGTGGTTTCTTTTCTATCAGAAACAGGCAAACTCTGTTGTGTCCCCCAGAGCTTTCACACTTATCCTTAAGGGTGCCACCACTAAAGGTGGTGGTGTCCACGTGTCTGTGCAGTCTGAAGGCTGTTAGACTTGCAAGTTCTCCTGTGCTGCTGATGGATGTGTTTGATAGGAAAACAGATTGTCTTTGGCATAATCCCCTTTTAACCTTGACTGTATCCCTGCTAATTCAGAGAAGCAGCATGTCATAAAGCACTCAGTTTACAGACAGTTACAGTTGCTCTAGTCTAAGCAGACCTTTCCAGCTCTTTTGGGGTGCTGCTGTGTTTCTCTTGTTTAATGGTTGTGTGCTGAGAGGTGTCCTGATGTCAGGCAACTGCCACTGGCTGGTTCTGTGAGGCTGTTTTCTGGAGGGGGCAGGATGGAGAGTTCTGCATAGCTGGGTGTGATTCATTTCTGAAGAACCAGTGTCCCAGACAACAACCAGTGCTCCAAATCTGTGTGAGGCTGGAGCAGTTGTCCCCTTGGCTCTAGGGAGTTTCCATGGGGAGATGTTAGGGCTGGTCAGATTGACTTGCCATTTTCAGGGCAGTTTTCTGACTCATCTGTTCACTTCAGATGACAGACTCCTCAGAGCTCTTGTGTACAGCATCGTTCCTGGTCTGTAACCATCTTCCAACCTCAAATAATTCACCCATGGCCAGGAGAATGGTTTTCTGAGAGATTCTCTGCAGTAAATAGCTTGGTATGGCTGATGGGTGGGATCAGTAGGAAAGTGCATTTCAGAGGAAAGCCTTGTGGCCTTCAGTTCTGGAGTTCTGAGCTCTGAATATGCCGTTGTATGGTTTGTAAGGCTAAGCAAAGCCTGTTGCCTTCAATTTCAGCTGTGACTCATGGAAAACATGATTTTGATACACAGTCTCTTTTGGTGGCTCTTTATGATATGCTGGGGCCTCCCAGATTTCAGAGGTCTCCTAGAATTCCATCTTTACGGGTGTCAGACTCCATGAGTGGTCTTCATCTCTTGATTTATGGTATCTTTAAGTGAGAGCTGCTGAAGCTCCAGTCATGGTATCCTCATCTCAGAAAATGGTTTTTCATTCAGTCTCTCCAAGTCACTTGGGTCCAGTACTGCTTCTGGAATTGTTTCAGGACTGTGTGAAAAGGAACTGTTAAGGATGTTCTTTGAAAAGCATTTCTTTAGAGGACTTACCCTCTTAGGAAAGAGCTTATTAACTATTCCCTTTTCTTGGAAGTGGCCCCACAGTTACCTAGGACGTGGCAGGAGAAAAATTGTTCCTCTTTCCTCTTGCCTTTTGAGGGAAGGCATGGGAACACTTAGGGCCTAGAGAGGAGAGAGCCGAGAGCACCGAGTTGTCCTGTCTTGATTTCTCAAGCTCAAGGTGCTAGTGGTGACTTTTAGTCAATTGTTGAGAATCCAGTGGCAAGCACAGTTTGGGTCTTGGCTTCAGGGGGAGATCATGCTCTGCTTCTGAGGACAGGGGGGTCCAGCTTTTGCATGAAGGTTTGTGTTTTACCCTCAGGCCACAAGCCCTGAGTGTGTCTTAGATTTGCCACCACTTAAGGTCTTTAAATTAGGATAGATGCTTTTGAAAAATACATTTTAGCCCAGACAGAAAGCATGTACATGCTGAAGGAATTACAAGAGGAAGTGCTATGGCCTGCAGAACAGATGAGGTCAAATTAGATTATCATAATGTTCTCTCCAGTTCAAATCCGTGAACTGCAGCTCACAAGTCTACCAAGGTGGTTTGTGTCAGTGCATCTCAGGTCAGAAGCAGCACACCTCCTACGTCCATTAGCAGAAAAAAAAATGGAAGTTTAGTTGGACTGCAAAGGAAATGGTTTTCTATTTTCTTTAGACAAAATTCCCAAATGTGATTTTTTCCATTTTGGCATTTCTGCTTATTCTCCTATTTTTGTTTTGTTTTGTTTTCTTTCCTTGCTGTGTCCAAAACCTTCTCTCACCTTTGTGAAATGGAAGTGGCAAAAGAAAGGTGAAAATGTATGAAAAGGAAATCCAGGAGTATTACTTAGCAATAAAGCAAGAGAGGGAGAGGCTGGCACCCCAGTTCTTCATATCAAAATACTTGGTTTTAACAGGCACAAAAGCTTCAAATAGGATCCCAAATACAGTGTGAGTGTCTCTGCTTCAAAGAGGAATCACTTTGGGGTTTTTTCCCTTCCAAAACTCTGACTAAAATATATGGGCTGCTGTTTTCTTGAGAAAGAAAATACAAAGGGGTTTTTTTTCAGTACAGAGAGACTGAGAAGTGATCTTAAGCTGGCTGTGGTTTGTCAGGTGCAGCTGTGAGGGCTTTGAGCATAGCAGGATCTCTAGGAAACACTCCTCTGGTTCCAAAACTTGAATCTCTCTGAGATCCAAGCTCAGGGCATGCACATGCTTTCTAAAGGAGATTATTTTTTCAACTGTAGGACAGAAGTCCTGGAAGGACTTTCATTCACAGTATGTGTAGCCAAGCAGTTTGGCTTAAGTTGGATGGTGTTGAAGATCTTTAGACAGCACAAGGAATTATTTCAACAGCTTCTCTAGATTCAGGCTACCATCCTTACTGAAACCTGCAACAGAAAGAGAGGAGGAAGGTGTCTTGCACCTACCACCTCAGGCACAGCTAGTCCTCTGTCTAGTTCAACACGTATGAGAATGCCAGAGGAGCTCAAGTTGCAGCTTCCTCCTTTTCTACTTCAACCTGTGCTAACATGTTCTGTATTATTTTTGGGGAGGAAAAGGGGTTGTCCATCAGAATAATTTCTTTGGACTGTTGGGTCTCTGATCTTGTAAGCAAGGTTATTTGTGTCAAATCAAAACTGAAAAAACTCAGGTCATCTTTCTAATGCAAGAGTTGGTCTGATGAAGTTTTGTGGTAGAGGAAGTCATATAAATTGCAAGATAGGAGGAGGCTTAGAACAAATAAAGTCGTTTTATCATGGAGCATATCTAAACTGTGAAAACTTTGCCGCAGGATGTTGTTGCTAAAATTTACATAGGCTCCAAAATGATTGGATAAATTAATGGAAAGTCTTTTAAAATACACAGACACCCCTTTGAATTCAGAAAATCTCCAAATCACAAATAGCTTGGAGGGGGATGTAGTGTTCTGGGCTCTGTGGCAATATCCTTGCCTTATCTTTGTGTTCTTCCAGAGTTGTCTGTTGGTTGGTATCTTGGGAGGTTTTGGGCAAGACAGAGCTCTGCTCTAACTTGGTGCAGCTGGTCTTTTGTTTGTCATCAGAAGAGAACCTGATCTTAACAGAAACTGGAAGTGCAGAGGCCCTGCAAGAAATGGGGGTCTGCACCCGAATCAGGTTTTTGAACTCATGGTTTTGCTTGTGTGCTTTTGCATTTGATGAAGCAGCAGTGCAGGAAATACATTCACAGTGACGTCTTTGCATGACTCACTAATCAGTTGCAGCACCAAGGGTGCTTGGAAAGTGCTTAAAACCAGTCTGCATCTCTCACTGGCCTGAGGTAATTGTGTGTGGATGAGTCGGTCATGAAAGCTCGGCCTTTCTGTAAGGCAGCTCTTGCCCAGAGAGAGAGAGATCTCCTCTCTAAAAATACCCTGGAAGCAAACAAGAAAAAGGATCTGAGGTCTGAGGAGGGTTCTGACCTTTAGGCTGCCATCTAATACTCCTTCCAAATTCTGGACCTGAGAGGTCCTGAGGTCTCACTGGGGTGATGGCTGTTACTGTTGCTGTGAGGGAAGATCACAGTATCTGAGGTGCTGGATCTGATGAGGGTTTGTAGGTCTGTCACAAATGCATATTCATGTACTCCTGCCAGAAGAATGGGGTGGTTGACTTGGGTCTGTGAAATGAGTTTTCCCTACTGACTAATGGGAGAACCTTCAGATACTGATGGCAAATGTCTTTAAAGGAAGACTTGTTTCTGTGCTTACAGTGGCCGTGATTTTCCTCACTTTGGATTGGGAGATTGTTAATTAATTAATCCTTAATCTGCCGTTCTCTGGAAATTTCAGGGATCAAAGCTACTTGTCAACCTGCTGTGGATTTCCAAACTGGATTTCAGATTTTCTTCCACAGATCAGAGGGCAATTTATGTAAATTCTCACACATAACATGGTTGCCATGAACAGATGGGGAGGGGAGGAGAAGGGGAATCTGATCACCTCTCTTGTGGCAGTAGGCAGTTTGGCCTGTGGTAACAATGCCTCTGGAACAAAGGGTTCTCTGTGCTCCGCATCTGGTAGGCACATAGCCAAAACCACTCTAGCAGTAATGGTCATTCAGGTCTTCTGGGGTTCATCTGATATTCGCCAGGTGCCCGTGTGAGAGAGGGCAAGGACACCTGGACAGGCTGTTCTGCTCTCCTGTGGCATGGAGCAGGCTCTGTCCCCTTGGCCAAGTCTCAGACCCAGAGTTCTGAGAGTGGGTCTGCAGAGCAGGGTAAGAAGGGTGTTAATGGCACAGCACAGCTGCTCCCTGGAGCCAGGCTCTCTGTCCATGCATCCTCCTCCCTGGAATTGGCCTGTCCTGTTTGTGCAGCTGGGACAACCTCACAGGGTTGTTAATGCTGTCTGTCTCTTGACAGGATGGGTGACTGGTTTCTAGATCGTTTGGTTTCTATTTTCCATATGGAAGCTGTCTCAACACTTAGTATTCTTCTGCCTGACTTTACTACAAATAGGTTGCCATGATTCCTTCTAGGACCAGCTCAGACATTTTTATTTGCAGTTCAGGTGGAAGATGTCCATCTCCACAAACCCTTTGCTTGAATATTTACAACTTTCAAAATCTACCTTTGTGAAAGTGCATCCAACATTTCCTACCAAACTGGTATTGGAAATTATTATTTTTTTAAATCTGCATGAGGATGTCATTGGCTTCCCCATAGCAGATAGCTAGGAATGAAACAGGAAAATTAAAAGATATTGGAGTGGAATTAAACCTCTGAAAAGCCCCAGGTATTTTGGCCAAGGCTGGATGGATCATTTACGATTATGGCACCTGTAAGTGAGAGGTACTGAAGTTTCAGTTGTGGTATCCTCATCTCAGAAAATGTTTTTTCAAACAGACTTTTTCCAAGTAATTTGGGTCTAGTACTACTTCTGGAATTGCATTGGGACTGTGTGCAAAGGAACTGTTGAGGATTTAAAGCATTTTAAAGCCCTTTTAAAGCATTTCTTTAGGGGACTTAACCCTTTAAAGAAAGGGCTTTCTTTGAGTGAATTCTGTTCACTCTTCTTCCCAGTGGCCTCACAGTTTTTAGCACCTGGCAGGAGAAAAATTGCTCCTTTCCCTCCCTGCCTGTCCAGGAAAGGCATGGGAACACTTAGGATCTAGAGAGAAGACAGCAGATTCCTTAAGCTCAAGGCACCAGGTTCCCTGTGATGATTTTTAGTAAATTGTTGAGAATTCAGTGAATTCAGTGGGAAGCTCAGTTTGGATCTTGGCTTAAGGGGGAGATCATGCTCTGCTTCTGAGGACAGAGGAGTCCAGGCTGCTGGATGGCTTTTATGTGAAGTTTTGTACATAACCCTCAGGCCACAAGCCTGAATGTGTCTTAGATTTGCCACCACTTAAGGTCTTTAAATTAGGATAGGTGCGTTTGAAAAATATATTTTAGCCCAGACAGAAAAGCATGGAAAAAAAATCACTCCTCTTTTTTTCCCTTCTTATTTAGGGAGGCGTGGGAACACTTAGGACCTAGAAAGCAGGGAGCACCGAGTCATCCTGTCTTACTCCACTAGCTCAAGGCACCAGCTTTCTGGGGGTGATCATTTACATGAGCATGCAGTGACAGGACAAGGGGGAATGGCTTCAAACTGAAAGAGAGGAGTAGGTTTAGACTGGACCTTAGGATAAAGTTCTTCCCTGTGCGGCTGGCGCGGCCGTGGCACAGCTGCCCGAGAACCTGTGGCTGCCCCATCGAGCCGCAGGTTCAAGGCCAGGTTGGACCGGGCTTGCAGCAACCCGGTGGAAGGTGTCCCTGCGCAGGGGAGCGGGGCTGGAGCGAGCTGATGAATCTCTCGGGAATGCCGATCCGCCCGTGCTGGGGTGCCGGAGGCCCCCACTGGGTGCCCTCCCGCAGCCCATCACAGGCCGCGGGCACCGAGCGCTGCGGGGCGGCTTTGTGAGCCGCTAATCCGGGCCCCAGCTGCCATGGCGGCCGCGTTGCCATCGCGACGGCCCCGCCGGCGGCCGCCTTTGTTGGGGCCCGGCGCGGCCCAGCCGGGAAAGGCCCAACGCGGCGGTAGCGGGCGGGGAGGGGAGAGCAGGGCTGGGGGGGTTGTGGTGGTTCACCGCCACAATAGCTGCCCAGTGATGGCTGCTGGTGGTTGTAGAGTCGATGCAGGCACAGCTTTGGTGGGTGCCGGATGCGGTGCCTCAGTGTGAGGGTCTGCCCAAGTAATGTATGGTAGGAGACCTGTCCCCTGTAGGGGGGATCTGAGCCCTGCTTCTCCTCATAGGTGTGTGCTGAGACCACCCAACTCAGCTCACAGGCTGCTTTGAAAGGAGACATAAAGATGGTCATGTGTAGGCTTTAATGGCAACAAAATACATTATAGCCGTACAGAGAGGTGAAGCCCTGGAGTTGTGTGCATGTACACCTATATATATATATTTACACACTTATGTACTATATAAAAATTAGTTTTTAGCATGAAACAGCTGTCGAATAGAGTACATGTGCTACAGTAAATATGTTTTTTGCAAGGCAAGTACATTTTGGGGTGCTGGGTAGGCACCTCAAAGCAAAGCCATCAGAAAAAGCACAGCAGGAGGAAGGCTGCAGCTCTTCTCACAGCATACAGCATAGTTTGGGATGAAGTGGTTGCACATCTTCTGTCTCTGAGTGCTTGAGTGCTGTGGCAGTGCCCAGCCACTGCCTGGGATATTGCTGTGCTGTGAGTTTGTGTGGAAGTGCACTGGGCTCTGCCACTTGCAGTTGCTCTGCTTCCCAGGCTCTGCAGAGAGGAGGGCTGGTCAGGCAGAGTAAGTCAGCAGTGAGCTTGTGCTCATTGACACTAGTTTGTTTTTTTTTCTTGTGCCTGTCTCTCATTGTGATGGTTTGTGGTCTCCAGTTACTTGAGCTGGGAGTGGCACTGTTTCAGAGAGCCTTTGACACAGCTTTCTCCCAGTGTTTACTGGGGAGAACAGCTATTTCTCCAGCTGCCTTCTGAACTGAGGAGGGGAATGGATCTAGATTTTAAAGTGAGCAAAACCAGATAATAGAACCTGTTGAACTATTTTTAAGCCACATCGGGTTTCCCTCCAGCACATCACAGTTGTGCTGTACCATGAAGTGCAGATGCAGGAACAAGTGGCGATGGGGAATGACAGTGTGAGGAGCTGCCCTCAGCGCCCATCTCCCTAACTGTGTGTCCTGGGAAGCTGCTGAGGAGTTGTTCGGGTCTATGTCAAAGCTTATGTCCCCTGTGGCCCCAGGCTGGATGCTTGGCATGTTTCTCAGGTGTTTGTTTACTTGGCTGAGGAAGGCTGAGCCAGGATGGTAAGTGTGTGAGATGAGGAGCCGGGTTGTCTGTTGTCACCTGGAGTGGATGTGTTAGATAAAGGCCAAGGGCGTCAAATATGATCTCTGTCTGCTTATGATGGTACTGGAATTGTCAGCAAGGGCTCCTTCCATCCACCTGGCCCTGACGTGGAGCTGGGTGTCCTGTGTTGTCCTGGGGACCTGAGAGTAGGAGCCTCTCCCTTTCCTGAGTGGGGTTGTGGGGTGTCCATGGGCAAAGCCCTTGGCTGCCCGTGCCAGGGCGTGGGCAGCACTCTACCCTCTGCAGTGACTGTTCAGGAGGAGGCAGCAAGATTCTTCCCGGGGAGAGGCAAGGGAGTAATCTTGCAGAGTTGCGGGGCATGCAGGGCTTGCCGCTCAGGGAGCGGCTGTCTCACATGGAGAAGGAGGAGGGCCAGGGCAGCTGCTGGCCAGAGACTGCTGCCACCTCCCCTGAGCACTTGCACGTCCAGTTTCATAATCGGATTAAGGCAGTGGTATTAGAGGAGGGATGGGTCAGTGGGACAGGTTTACACTGAGGCTTACACGGAGGGGATTGAAGTGTATTTTTTAACCCTGCTCGGGCTGACCTGCGGAGTGGATGCGGCTCCGCAAGGCAACACCCGCGGGAAGATGGGGGGGAAAGTGGCACCAGGCAGTGATGTGCCGGGGAGGAGAGCAGCCCCAGGCCGGCTGGGGGATGGGATCCGGCCGCCCCTCCCCCCGGGAAGGCAGCCCTGCTCAGGCCTTGCAGTAAATTTGCTCTAATTACAGCCTCCAGCAGTGGGAAACCTCACTTAGAGGAAAGGCTCCTCTGGGGTGGGGGTGGGGGCGCTTCCCAGCTTTCCCAGGCAGGCTCTGTTGTCTGAGGCCTCCGCTTCCCCTGCCACTGGGAGGCCCCTTATTCCTCTCCCCTCTCCAGCTTTGCTTCTCTGCCCCCCTTTGATTCTCCTCTCCTTTGAGGCCGGGATTTGGGAACAATGCCCTCCCTGCTCCTTGGCCCCCGGCTGGAGCTGCAGGCAAACAATCGGGGTCGCTTGCTGCCAGGGGCTGGGCCGAAGGGGCTCAGCTCAGCAGCACCTGCCCCAGGCTGGTGGAGGGACCAGGACCGTGCTGGTTGTGGCTTGGGGAAGTGCCTGGTGTGATAGCTTTCTGTGTGCACACCCTGTTTCCTTCTTGGGGACAGGATGTCTCATCTTGATCCCCTCAGGTTTGGGGAGGCCAGGGAAGCTCTGAACAATCGTGTTGGAGGATGCTCGTTGCAGCAGTAATAATCTGACTGCAGCCATTCTCTTTGCAGGTGGATGATGCGATGCTGATGTTTGACAAGACAACCAACAGACACCGAGGTGAGAGCCGTCTTCTGGCCCTAGGAGAGGTTACTGCAGAGGGTTTGCCTCCTGCCTTGCCTAGGGAGGGGTCAGTATCCCAGCAGCAGGGGATGCGGGTCACAGCTGCTCTTTATCTTGCCTCCAGTTGCCCCATTCTTTTGCATCTGCATCCTTTACCAGTGGCCCTTGCAGCACAGAGAGCTTTTGTCCAGTGCGTTTCCTGTGCTGTAAACTCGTTGAGTTGCAGATATGTGAGAGGAGACGGCCCCCTCCTCTGCGTGCTCACCTCCGTGGCTCCAGCCTGCAGTGTGTGTCTTACCTTGTCCCGAGTAATCTGAGCTCTGGGAAAGCTGACACGATAGCCTGAAGAGTGCCTGCTTCTCGCCCCTTCCTCGGCCTGGAGCCCACTTGTGCTACCAGGTCACCTTTTCTTACCTGAGTCCTGATGGTGGAGTCTGGTTACAGGATGGGAGCAAGGCTGTACTATTTGTGCTATATTGACCCAGCCCATCCATGGGCATCCCTGCCTTCCTGGTGAGTCTCAGACCAACTGCCTGGTTGTGTGGCAAGGCTTAACACTTGCATCCAACTCAGAGATTTAATGGCAACAACTTGACCTGCAAACTTAGCTTCAGCCTCTTCCCAGTCAGGGTCAGTCACAGCCCTGTGCTGGCTGCTCTCCTGTGTGTTGTTTGAAGCACTTCCAAGTACTCCTGCCCCCAGAGCAGCGAGGGAACTCTCCCTTCTGCTCTTGCTACACTCTGTGCCCTTCAGATTTTTACTTTTTTCTAAAGCTATTAAATTGCTCTGACTGCCAGGCCTCAGCAGTCCTAGGATGTTGTTCCAGCTTCATCTTGAAAGGGAAGAAGCGTTAACCCCTGTTCTTCCATGGGTGCCTTCCAGTCACTGGTCCAGTTAGGACTGTTGAGCCTTTTGGGAGGCAGCAAGGAGAGCTGCCAGCCACTGTGTCAGCAGTGAGGGGCTGAGCCCAGGGCATAGCAGGCCTGGGTCTGATGGGGCTCGGGACTGCTTTTGACATCAGGGTTTTTCTGCTGAATTCCTGAGCTCCTCTGCTTGTGGGTGTTGAGGTGAGTAGTGTGAATCTACCTGGGCACAGACAGATGGAGGAGTTTATAACGAGATGTTTCTAGCTGTGTGGAGAAAAGGTGGGGTTCTGGGCAGTGGATTCCCATCTGCTTTCAAATGTTATTTTACAGCGCCATGGAATTGGCCAGCTCTGGAAAGCGGAAAGTTCTGCTTAATCCCAGCTCGCTTGCACAGCAAGCTTTAAGACATCCTCCCACCTGCCTCAGTTCTCCGGAAACGGTTGCAGCCAGCTTAGAGGAGTTCAGTCTGCCCACCCGAGCTGGGCTTTGCCAAAACTGTCAGCAAAGGGGTTGGTGAGAGAAAGGAGGTGTGAGCGTGGGCCAGGGGCCAGGAACACACTGTCCTGTCTTACCCCAGATACAAACCTTACTTTGGTGAAACTTTGCAAATCACTGTGCCTGTATCTGCCTCACTGTGTGCAGCTGCACTGCTGATCTGTGCCTGCTCACATGAGGCTTTATGGCAAGTGCCTGTGAGGGAACTGCAGGGTGTTCCTGCTGGTGGGGTGCGTTTACTGAGGGTGGTGATGTCCTGGCAAGCAGATGTTGGTTTCCCCACCGATTCTTTGTGTGAGCATCTGCCCAGATCCTCCCCAGTGTTACCAGCCATGTGGTTTGCCTTGCAAATAGCAAAGTTTAAAAAAAAAAAAAAACAACAACCAAACAAACCTGGGTTTGAGACCAGTTTGGTTCAGAGTGGGTGGGAAGTATGGGATGAGTAGGAGAGGAGAATCTATAAGAGGACAGTCCTGTTCTTGTGTATAAAAGTAGAATTTGCTGGAAGGGAAGATGAGTGACAGCTGTTTTCGAAAGGGCTGATTGTACTGTCCTTTTCTCCTGCCAATAAAAGGCTGCGAGTAGAGGGTTCAAACTGTGAGAGGTCTGACCTGATCGGGGAGTTTTGCTTTTTCTTCAGGATTTGGGTTTGTCACATTTGAAAGTGAAGACATTGTGGAAAAAGTGTGTGAAATCCACTTCCATGAGATCAACAACAAAATGGTGAGTGTCTGGGGCAGAACCTGGGGAAGAAAGGACAGAGGTGTGGGAGGGAGCAGGGAAGTGGCACAGAGGCGGTGTGCGAGGAACTTGGGTCCTGATGCATCTCCTCTGCAGTGGGGAATCAGATTGAGTTTTTCCCCAAAAATCACAGCAGTCAGTCTGGGGAAGAAACTCACTGTATGGAGGTGAACAAGCACAATACTGAGTTCTCAAGGAGGAGAGCTAACTAAACAAGGAATTGTGTGCTGTGCTTGGAGGTTTTGAAGTTACACAAAACCTTGTTATGGTCTGGGAGGGGGAAGGTTTTACCTTTATTCAGAAATGAGGAAAATTAGGCTTTCAGGCTCTGGTGCAGGGTCAGGTAGAACATCAAGAGCAACACCAGAAGGAGAAAAGCAATGTTTGAGCTCCCCGTTGCCTGTGCTGGCTGCAGAGCAAGAGGGAAGGCTGGCACCATGTGGGCTGGGGACAGCAATGCCAGGAAAGGGCAGCGGCGCGGGCTGACGGAGGTGGCTGGAGCTGGGACGTGCCGTCACGCAGGCAGCCCTGCCTGGCCTGCCTGTGCTCCGTGGCCCTGTGACAGCCTGTGAGCCAGCCTGTGACAGGCGAGCCTGATCCTTACTTTCTTGTGGCAGGTGGAGTGTAAAAAAGCTCAGCCGAAGGAGGTGATGTCCCCAACGGGCTCTGCACGAGGGCGGTCCCGAGTAATGCCTTACGGAATGGATGCCTTCATGCTGGGGATCGGCATGCTGGGTAAGCCCCCGGTCAGCTCTGCCGCGCTCCCCCCGCTCCCGGCTGTGCCAGGCGGCAGCTTAGAGGTTTATTCCGGGAGCGGCGGGGCGGCCAAGGGCAGCAGCGCTCCCCGTGCGGGGCCGCCAAGGGCAGCGCTCCCCGTGCGGGGCCGCCGGGACCTGTTCGCGATCGCAACTTGCCCTCTGGTGGCTCCTGGAAAAACTGCAGACGTGCTACCGTTTCCTGCGACAGCCTCTGCGGGGCGGTTCTGCCCCTCGGCAGCTCCTCCGTGGTCCTGCAGTGCCGTGGCACATGGACAGCAATTCCTTCGTGTGGAATAGGATTTAACTGCAGAGCTGAGTGTGGAGTAATCTGTACCCAGGCCTCTTCCTCCCACACTTCTACAGACTTTCTGATGAATTAGTTGATTAAAGAGCCCCTAAGCTTCCACTTGAAACAGTAGTCTGTGTAAATGTCCCCACTGCCATTTAAAGACTGTTAAAATGCCCTTAAAGTTCTAGTTGAGTGTTGTCTCATTCTGTTCCCTCCCTCTCAGGTACAGCAAATACCTCGTATTGCAGGGAAAGCTATACGTTTCTCATGGGATTGTCTTGTAAGAAGTTGGTGACAAGCAGGCTGGGTTTCATGTCTACCAATGCTCTCAAGGCAAAAGCATTCAGATAAAAATGAAAAAATTTAAAAAATAATAAAAAGTCATTTGTAGCCCTATCTTCCAGGTCCACAAACCTCATGCCTGGATCTGAGAGTCAGCATGATCCTTCCAGTGTGGATGCTGGTCCTGGCTTCTCTCTCCTCTCACTTTCATTGGAACCAGGACTGAGCTGACCCAAGAGCACTGTTTGCTCAGGATCATTGCTGATGTTGCTGGGCAGGGTGTACTCAGCCTGGCTCTCAGTGCTAAGCCTGCTGAGTAGCAATTAGTCACTGAACAAAACCCCCAAAAGGGTATTTTTCCACCAATGTTTTCACTTGACTTATTGAAGGAAAATAAATCTCCAGCCTGTGGTTTTGGGTTTTGCCTTTCCTAAGCCATCTGAATTTTAAAGCAGCAAGACTCAAACTGAGTTACTGGGAAATCCATGGACTCTTGTCTTGGGAGATCTCAAATCAAATATTCATCAGTGAGTCAATGCCCTGCATTCTCACAGGCTTGTTCCTATAGGTGGCCAGCTTCCCAGGGACATCAGGAGTTGTGCTCCTGTCTGTGCCAGGAAGAAATGTTCTTTGTACCTGCATTCACCAGCCCTTCTATTGCAAAAGTGACTCAGAGCTTCAGCTGTTCAAATGCCCCCTCCTCCCTGATCTCCTGTTTGTAAATCCAGCTGATGCATCAGAAAGCCTTAGTCTGCAGAGGTGTAAGTCTGAGAAGGAAGTCTTCTCGTCCTTACGTGTTTGGAGCAAGGAAAAATTAAACAGGCCTGCTAAAACTGCTCTGCAGGCTTGCACACATTGTGTGCTCTGCCCAACACTCTCCTGGGGCTTCTGCTGTTTCCCCTCTTTCTGCTGTCTAATGCCAAGGGATGCTCCTGCTGCTCGTGAGCAGCCAGACCGTGCCAGCTTGCAGTAACGGAGTCCTTTTCTCTTCCCCAGGTTATCCAGGCTTCCAAGCTGCCACCTATGCGAGTCGGAGTTACACTGGCATTGCACCTGGTTACACTTACCAGTTCCCTGGTGAGTGGAGCTCCCTGCTCTGTTTTTAGGTCTGCTTTCAGGTGATGGGAGCCCCTGGCATGATCTATCACGCAGGCTCTGTCCTTTTCACCCTTTCCTCTGTTTGGTCTTTCTTTAAATTGGAGATGGATGTGGAAGGGGGATTGGAGAAGCCCTGGAATAGGTGGGAACTGCTTGTCCTTCATTAGGATTATCCTCACAGTGCAGTAGCAGGAAAAGCCCAAGGCTGCTCTGACGTCCTTTCTGCTGGCCTCCTCCGCAGGGCTGCTGCTGTGACACAGAAGGGCCCCGCAGCTCTGCCTGTCTCACTGCCTTTGTGTGTGTCTGTCTCTCTTTACCAGAGCTGCCACCACTCTGAAAGCAGCACAGAATGTGAAACCCCATGTACCAGGGAACTCCTGGGCACGCAAAACGCAGGTGCCTGCACCACTGCATTTGTGTTCTGAACAGTGTCTGGACTACTCACAGCCTTCACAAAGCATCTGCTGGGCCAGGGGGCTGCAGATCCTCTGCAAACTGTGTGGTTTCAAGCTTCCAGCACTGCCATGTGCTCAGAGCATGGATTCAGCAATCAGTGGCTGGAACCTGCTGTGCCGCAGCTGCTCAGAGCTGTGGGGCCTCCCCTCCCGCTCCCTGCCAGGCCAGGGAATGAGGCAGAGCACACTTAAGGGGCACACTGTGCTATTGCTATTGCTATTTTCTAGAGTTGTGGCAACTCTGAGCATCCCTTCCTTACTCCACCCCTCAGTGTGATGGTTGATATATGAAGTTTTGATATTAAGGGCTGGGAATGGGAAGTTTCCTCGTCGTCTGAGGTGAGCCCAGGCTGACTGGCTGAAAGTTGCTGTTGCCTCCTGGCTGTCTGGAAGCTCTCCATGAATCTAGCTGTAGTGGCTGCAAGTCCCTCATTGCAAACCTGTGCCAGGCTGAGTGTGGCACATGCTGAGCACCCACTGGCCTTGGCACTGAGAGGTCAGATTGGCCAGGTCGAAGAGTGGTGCTCCAGGGCAGACCTGAGGCTACACAGCGATGCTTGAACTTGCCCTGCCCTGGACACATTTATTCCAAGGATAAATGGATCCTTTCAGCCTTCAGGGCAGGAGTCCAGCACCTTTCAGCACCAGTTATAAATCAGTTTAAAGAAGATGCTGGCCTGGTTGCAGTCTGGTTGCAGACTGCTCCCCCAGCAGACCCCAGCTGCTGTCTAGGGGGGTCTCCCTCGGGGCATTTGATGAGTTCCTAAGCTGTCTTGCATTTCGTTTTTAGAGTTCCGTGTAGAGCGGACCCCTCTCCCGAGTGCCCCCGTCCTCCCTGAGCTCACAGGTCAGTCCCACTCATTTCCTAAACTCACAAGCTGGAAGGGGAGAAGGGGGCTTTGGGCTGTTTCAGTGGTGTTGCTGCTCCACAGCCTGGCGCAGTTAGGCTGAAATGTGCCTTATTTCCTCCTTCATCTGGATAAGCTCCATCCAAAGCTGGGGATGGAAAGATGGAGAGGCAATCAGAGTCATGTGTATTGCCTCTGAAGAGGGCCATACAGGTCCTTTCCTGCTGCTTGCTTCGTTTTTAGCTCCTTGCCTCAGGCTGTATGTAAACCAGATATGGAAACTGCAGGGTGACTTCCACAGGTCTACAAATTGCTTTAACCTGAGCTGTTGCAAGGATGAAATTTGGAGTGCTGGGAGGAGGGAGAGGGCATGGATGCACTCCTAATTACTCTGATCCCATTTCCCTGGGCAAGGAGGGGCTGCAGGGAGTGCTTTTCCTTCTCTGGGTGGTGCAGCTCCCCAGCTACTCCCACACAGGTTTCCCAGGTAGGAGTGAGTGTGGTGGGACCTTGCAAAGTCCTGCAGTCCTTGTAGGGACCTGTGGAACAAAATGGGAGCAGAGGATTGTTCTCAGTGTCCTCAAAGTGCAAATGCCCTCTGGATCCTCAGCCCTGGGGTGTGTGCAGTGTGTTCTCCCTACGTGATGTTCTTTCTGTCTACTCTCCCTTCCATGGCCATGTTTTCCCCAGCTCTGTCCTGTCCATGGTTTTTGTGATAGAAAAGCAGCTTTGTGTAGCACCCTGCTCCCTGTGTGCCATTTCATTTTCATGGTGTTCCTCCTTCCCAGTGCTTCCTTGCCCCCACCTGTTTCAGGGTTTGAATCTCTCTGCAAAGGGGTATGGAAAACCTTCCTGGGAAACTCTTCTGGAATTAGCAGTACAAACAGGCTTGAAAGGGAGTTTCTGTGGCACAAAACTATGTTAATCCTCGGGGGCTCTCTGTTTGTGAGGATGCTGAGGTTGGCAGCCACCAATGAACAAATTTCCCTGAGGGAGGTAGGGGAAAACTAAATTCTGTTTCCCTCATAACAAAACCCTTCCCTGACACCATGTATGCAGCTGCATAAGCACCTTTGAGCCTTCTGGTTGGCAAGCAAAGCAGATGTGGGTCCAGCTGATCATTTACATGTGTGTTTTTCTGCAAAACCCATCACATTTAGAGGATCGTTGGTGATTTGGTAGAACTGTTTTTCCCTTCATGTCCACCCCCGGCTGTGCTGTGCCTTTTCCTAGCAGAGGTGACTCTCCTGTGGCCTGGCTGTCACTGGTGGCCAGGGTGCATCAGGGCTCTGCACAACAAGAAGTTCTTAATGCTGCTGTCCTGGCTGGGTGCCACGTTAGCTTACAGTCCTGAGTGTCTGACTGAAGTAGCAGCTGGGGATCGTGGCATCCTTCCCTCCCCGATGCGCTCACCTCCTGTTCAGCAGCCCCAGTTCCCGTGTATGGGCTGGAGTTGGCCCTGCAGAGAGCAGGGCCTGGCGAGCTGCGTGCTCGAGGGCCCTTGTGCCTTTGAGTGGCTGCAGCACACACAGGCTGCACTCCACGGCTTGCTGAGGGGAGCCAAGAGGAGGGGATGGCACAGGCAGGGATGCACGCACAGGTGCTTTGTCACTGCAACACGAACCTGGTGTCTCAGCAGATGAGACTGCAAAGGCAAGAAGAATTTTTCTTGGAAAAAGAACTGGAGCTTTTGAGATGGTCTCGTCTCCTTTCTCAGTAAAACTGCATTCACTCGTGTTAGGGCCTTGCAGCAGGGCTGGGGCAGAAGGGTGGCTGCCAGCAGCCTTTCTTTCCTAGAACAGCATCTTTGGGGGTAATGTGAAGCACCAACATGCTTACATTGGCCCAGGGCCTGTAATGAGCGGCTAACCCAGATAGAAGCCTCGTATGACGTTTGCTTGAAACAGGCTGGTGCCTGCTACTAAATATTCCCTCCTAAGCTAGTCTGGGCTTCAGCCTTAACGCGATTGATTTGTTCTGACCTCTTTTTATGGTGCTCTAAACAGAATCACAGTGAATTTCACATTCAAGCATGAAATGCTGACCCAGTCATTTTAAGGGCAAAGAGAAACATACTGGCTAGATGCCTCCTGCCCCGAGGGCTGAATGCCTGTGGCAGTAGAGTTGGGAATTAGAACTGCTACATATAAATTAAGACTTACTGTTTTAATTAAGCCATTTCTAGTTCCTGCTCCCTAGATATATGTTTCCTGCTTTTCTACAATGAACAAAGAGGGTTTGAGCAATTCAGGAGCAAGCAGTGTGGGGAAATGGTATATTCTGAGCAAAGAAATAGGGAGAAAGAGGCTATTAAACTGTTATTCAAGAATATTACCAAGAGACAGAGGAGGGGCTGAGCCTCAGGATGTTAAGCTTCGGCTGCTGTCCCTGAGCTGCTGCGATTCTCCACATTTACTGCCAAAATCTGGATCTGTAGCTTCAGATTAACTGCATCTTGCAAGCTTAGTAGTGACAGTGTACATCTGAAATTGCCTACTTCTTGTTCAGCTCTTCCACACCATGCCTTTGGCTGCTGTGGGGTGTGGGCTTGACAGGGCATGGCTCGTGCATTCCCCTGGACACTGGCTGTGCAAAAGAACGCTGATAAATTCAGGGTTATGCACTTCCCTGTTGTCATCCTTTAATGTCTCTTGTGGTGCACTAAGCCAATATATATGTGTGAGCCCAGTATTTTGCAGCAGGAAATGAAGGCTCCTTTTGAGGAGTTTCCCATGTAGCCACAGTGCTCCTGAGATGCCTGCTCCTTCTTTTCCAGCAATCCCCCTCACTGCGTATGGACCGATGGCAGCAGCAGCGGCTGCAGCGGCCGTGGTGCGAGGGACAGGTAACTCCGCTCTCCTCCCCAGCGCGGGCTCCTGCCACGGAGCTTTGCCAAGGGCTGCGGGAGGGGGGTGGGACGGGCCTGCATTTTTGGGATCTTCACTCCGTAGTTGTGCTGCCTGCTGTAGGTTCCACCCCCAGTCGCACTGGTGGCTTTCTGGGCACCACCAGCCCCGGGCCCATGGCAGAGCTTTACGGAGCCGCCAACCAGGACTCAGGGGTCAGCAGTTACATCAGCGCTGCCAGTCCCGCCCCGAGCACCGGCTTTGGACACAGCCTAGGGGTGAGTGCTCCCTGTGCCCTCTCTGGAGGGAGGGAGGGAGGGAGGGAGGGAGGTGGGCAGTGGGCTGTGTCTCCGTGTGGTGAGGGAGGTGAGCAGCAGCAGGCAGCCCCCTCAGCCCACAGTGTTGTCTGGTTATGGAATAGCACCCACTGCAGCACTAGCTGTGCCACTGCTGGGCCCCAGACCCAGGAGGATGGTGCAGAGTGCAGCAGCTCAATGGGAGCCCACGTCCTTGGCCTCTGCTGGCTCTCCCTGATCACCACTCAAGGTCCTGACCTCCAGTCCTTTCCCTGATCTAGCTCAGGTTTTCCAAGAGCCTATCTTGGCCCTGACACAGCATCCTGTGATGTGTCCCTGAACCAAAGGGTGATGTGCTCTTTAGAGCTAGCACCTCCAATTGAAAACAGTTACTCTGTCATCTGGGCCATGACTGAATTTGCTGTGTTAGTAATTCTTCTTCGCTGTTCTTTTGTTTAAGAGTGGGGTTTTAACTCTTTCTTCACAGGGTCCCTTGATTGCAACAGCTTTTACCAATGGGTATCACTGAAGCTGGGGACCAAGGAGGCAGGAGGTAAGAGAGCTTTGAACAGGAGCAGGTAATGAGGGAGGAGTGAGGTTCTGAGCTGGTTCCTTTGCTCAGGGTCTCAGCTGAAGCTGAGGATGTTGCTGTGAGGCTTCAGGGCCTGGCCCAGCCTGTGGGGGGAGTCCTGTGGCCAGCCTGGGGCTCTCTCCTGCACCAGAGGCTTGGCAGGTTGGATTCCTACTGAACATTCCCCAGGCTGGGAGTGGAGAGTGTCTTAGTGTCTGTCACAAAGAGGAAGAAAATTAAGCACTCACAAAAAGAGAAAACATCTGCAGGGTTGGCCAGAGTCACAACCCAGTGGTGATCCTGAGAGACAAGTTTGGCTCTTGTGACTGGGGAAGCCTCCACCATGTAGCTGGTTGTTCTCACTGCTGCTGAGACCAGTCTCTGGGAAGTGAGGCTTTTCATCTCCTCCCTGGGAGAAGGGCAGAAGGAAAATGTGTTCTAGTTTTTGATCAATTCTGGTTTTGGTCCTTGGATAGAATGAGAGGGAATTGGGGGATAGTCTGTTTGCTTTGCAAATGTGACTGAAGTTAGCTGGCTTAAAATTTAAAACAAAAAACGTCAACAACCAGCTTTTCAAAAAGGAGAGAAAAAACTGGAGGGAATGGTGTCCACAGACAGGAGCTCACAGCAGCCCAGCAGGGCTGGACAGAGCTGAGTGCTGGGGAAATGACTGGACTCTGCTATGTCCCAGCCCTCGCAGGGGCCAGGCCACGTGGTTTGTGGGACCTTGTTTCCCAGGCCTGCACTTGCCAGTGGAGACAGAAACATCTCTGCTGTGCCCCGTCCCTATGCCAGCAATGTGCAGAACATGTGTGTGTGTTGGGGCAAAGTTTGGGTGGTGAGTGTTTCTGTCAGATCACTCCAGAGGAAAACGCCAGGAGGAGAAGCTGTGGTTGTTCTAGATCCTGTCCCTTCCCTCCCCTGCTGTGTCCCACAGATTCCCCAGTGACCTAACCGAGGACAGCGAGTGGCTGGAGGATCTGGTGAGCCTCGGGGGATGAGCCAGGTTTCCTTTCTCTTGAATCAAACTGCACACTGCCGGCTGGCTGCCAGGCTCCTGCCGCCCTGCCCGATTCTCCCCTGACCAGACCACACTGGACTGAACCCGAGGAGATCATCTCGCTTTCCTACTAACCACCGACGGTTTACGCTTCCCCCTCCCTGCCCCCAGCCCACTGATTCTTCTTTTATTTATTTTATTAGCTGTTAGTTTTATTTTTTTATTTTATTTTTTTATCTTTTTTGGGGGCTGCCCCTTCTTTTTGTTGTTTGCTCTTTCCCGAGCTAGTAGACATATTTTATGAATTGGCTTTGTGATTGTGTTAGGTAGTTTTCATTGAGGAGTATTTTTATTTGGCTTTGAAACTGTTTTGAATATTTTCAACTCTGTTGTTGTTGTCGTCAGTGTTTTTAAAGCACGGTATGTAACAAGAATGCAGTTCTGAAGGGAAGAAAGAGACAGAGAGAGAGAGCAAAGGCTGCAAGGAACTGCTGTATTTCTATTTTTTTTAAAGAAACTGTTTTTAATTGTTTCTGTTTTGTAAATGTGAGGCTTTGAAAAGTGTGAAACTCCAAGGATCCGAAAACGTTGGACATCGCTATGGAACAAAACAAATGTATATTTTGCTAAGTGAAAAACACTATCCTTACAGCTGAAAGATTTTTTTTTCCTAGATTTAGTTTTACGTGGGGTTTTCTTTTTCCTCCTGTATAATATGTAAATATCGTGAGCTGAACCTGGCTGCTGCCTGCAGCCTGGCTCCAAGGAGCAGCTCCAGGTCCTGGACTTGGTGCCGCAGCGTGAGCAATACTCTCCAGCAGAATCCTGACAGGACTTTGTTCTTTTTTTGTACACCTTTTACTGTAAGATTTTAAGACCTCTGATGAGATGAGATGAAAGGGGGGCGGGGGGTGGGCGGGGTGAAATGTACCAGCCATCGGCTGTTTTGCTGAGCGGGTTAAAGCTGCTTCCAATTGCTTGATGTACAGACTCCATCCCTGGGCTCCGTAGCGCCGGCTCTGGGCTGGCTTAGGGAAAGGGCTTTGCTGCCGTTGCTTGTCTTGGTTACTTTGAAAGGAATTCACTCTCCAAACTTTATTGCTTGTGTCAAGATTTCCTGGGAAAGGGGATCCTCCTCCGGAGGCAAGGGTATCAGAAGGGGTGTCAGCCAGGGGGAGATTTGGGTAGTCATTCTCTGAAGGGCAGGGCTCTGGGATGGGGATTCATTAACAGGGGAGAAAAGCATTAGGGTGGTGATTTGGGGGCGGGTTAAGGGCTTCTCAGGGATTATATGAATTATAGAATTGCAGCTTCCCGTTTGCTTTACTCTGTGTTCTGAAGACTGTGGGAATTTGTCCGTTGTCCTGTGCGGGGTGATCTGGTCCCTTCTCCAGAACCTGCTGGGGCTTCCTCTTGTATGGTCCAGGCCCCTGCTAACCAGCACTCTGCCAGGGGAGGCCTCCAGCAGGAATACACGGGGCAGGTTTGGGTCTGGATTTCAGTGAACCAAAGACCTTGTTAAGGGGGGTGATTAAGCCTTTTATTAAGATGCAGCCAAACTCTTTTCCCAGGGAAATAACAGCTTCATCTTAAGTTTTAAAAATCATTCCCTCTCTTCCCCCAAACTGAGCCCCTGTAGAGGAGATGGGCATTTAGAAAAGGACTGGGAGGGCCAGAGTGCCCACAGGGCCCTTTTTCTCTTCTGTCTCTCCCCCATCTGCTGGAACTTGTCCTGACCTGGGCGATGCGTTTGGAGAGTTCTGTTTAGGTAAGAAGGTACTTAACAGATCAGTACTGAAAACACAAAGCAATAATTTTTGTTACTGAGACAAGAGTCTGTATGTCTGTTTTTTTAAATATTTCCTAATTAAAGAAGAGCTGCATTTTATTGGGTTTATTTTTATTCTATATACTTCAAATTTGGGTCTGCGGACAGCGCTTTCCTCCCTCTTGGTGTATGCGCTGAGCTGCTTCCGTGTCCCCTCCAGACATCCAGCCAGCTGTGCTGCTGCTGGGCTGTGAGTCACTCTCTGGCCACTGCCTGGAGGCTGGGGCTCTGGTTTCAGGGTGGGCATTTTTTTTAAAAGAAATAAAGCTGTGTTTTTAAGCCAGTAAGTTATTACACTCCAGTGTTTGTTCTCTCCACACCTGTAACCCTTTTTCCAGATTTCAGTTTTAAATTCCTAATAAATTATTTGAAAACTGTCCTTCTCTGTCATTATTTGGGGGTGCGAGGTTTTCCAGTGGGGGAGATTTCAGGACCTGGCAGAAGTTGCATCCTGCCTTAAGGATAAAAGCCCCAGGGCAGATCTGTGACTCGCTGTTCTGCTCCCACACTTCAACAGTGTCCCAGTTTATAATGTGAGGCAGATCTGGTTTTAGTAGAGATTGTGTCTCTTTCTTGACATTACAGAGCTTTTGTGTAAGTATATGTAGGTTCAGAAAAGGAGATAATGTGGTGCTTACAGGTTTGGCTCATACCCTGAATTGTGGTGGACCAAGGAAGATAGATGTAACAAAGTAAAATGTGGAGATGGGAAGTCCTTAACAGACAAAAGAGAGAAAGGAGAATTTTAAGAGCATGAAATAGTAGGGAGCTCTGCAATGGGGCTTATAAAAAAGTCTTAGAAATAATTTAAGTCTTAAGCCTGTAAATTAGAAGCAGTTATAGGTTGAAATATGCTCATCAGTGTACCAAGGACCAGTAGCTTTGTATACAGCACAGGTTGGAGGAAACCAAAAATAGCATTGTTGGAAAAATCTTTACCCTGCTGGGATTTTTCTCATGATGTACTCTTGTAATACTCATGTGCTTGATTTCCCACACTTGGTGATCCTTTTGTTGAACTAAAAATGTAGGGAATTGTTGATTTATGATTTCAAAAAGGCCAGTTGATTGGAAATTTTCTGGGAAACATTAATAATACATTGGATACTGGGAACAGAGGAAAAAGGAACTAGACTTCGTACTTAATTCATAGATAAGAAAACATTTTTTTTAATGGTAAAAGCAAAGACAGAACTCTTAAGTTGATATTGAAGGGCAAGTCAGCAGATGGCTCTCTCGGCAAAAGACGAAGTTATTTCTTCTGTACTAACTGTGATTTTTCTGAACTAACTGCCCTTTACATCAGCCTTTAATATTTGTTCGGTACTCTTAGTTCTTGTTAGAACTCTTGAGAATCTTAAATCTGCAACTTGGTATCCGTTTGGTTGTAGGTAAGCCATGAGTGGGGAGCCCCAGAATGTGAGTGCTTGAAGAGAGCAGAAATGGATCTGAAGAGTCAGAATGGATCTGGTTGTTCAGCACCATGTCTAGCTTCACCTAGATGTCCTATGGATATGTCAACATCCAGTGGATGCTGTGGGTACCCTGGAATAGTTTCAGACCCTGTGAGGAGGAAGGTGTCCTCATCACACCTTTTGGAATCTAGTAGTGGGCAGTGAGCCCAAAGTTTCCTGCATGAGCATTCTGGTGTACTGGGCTCTTGCCAAAAAGCAACAGGCTGTTGCCTTTGTCCTCTGCTCTTAAAAGCTGAGGGTTTGTTTGGTGCTTTGGAAATCAGTGCAGACTTGACAGCCCTGAAAATGCCAGAGTCTCTGGGATCTAAATATGAGTGCAGTATTTTTATTTAACCCCAGCTGATTCCAGGAAGATTTTTCTTACCCATTTTTTCAACTTCTTTTAAGGTTCCCAACCTTCCTCATTCCTTGGCATAGAGAACCAAAAGTTCTTAACTGGGTTCTGCATTGGTGTTGGACAAAGAGAAACTGCTGAAGTTACTGAAGTCTGCTGTGTATGTTCAAACTTCTAAGCCTGGTTCATTTCCAGTGTAGATTGCTTAAGGCCACATAAAACCAGATACTACTCCTTATTTCAGCCCCATACAAAGGTTTTCCAGGTCACTTGGCTCCTGTTTCTTGCCTAGTTAGTACCTCCTTCTCCTCTGTGGTTTTAAAGATCAGTTGAGCTCATGCCAAATGGTCATTTGATGTAAGTGGACAACCTGTACCTTATTATCTGAATTATGCCAGGATAACCCATGGAGAGATACAGGATTAATGATAAGTAGGATAACCATAAAAAGAGGGATGCAAGTATTAGTGGCAGATGGTTGTTAGTGTGCCAGAAACTTCCAACTTAACTACCACACGGCTATTATTTTTTTAGCAGAGAGCGTCTAAAAATATCCATATCTTTCAGCCTGACTTCTAATAGTAGTCCTACAAGAATTTAATAATAAAAACCTAGAGAGCAAATATTTGCCTTTCCGGTTCTTACGGATTTAACTCAACTGGCCTTCAACTGGTCACGCCACAACCTGCCGCCCACAGCCTCTGATGGAAGAAGTCTGCATTTAGTAACACAAATACTGACTCTTTTATCTCACACCCATGTCAAGGTGAGCCTGTTATATAAAGACTCATTTCCCTTAGGACGAGTCTCTGTGTCAAGTGCTGCGAGAATGAAGTTCCTGGCCCTGCTTTTCCTGCTGTCGGGTGTGTAGGTGCCCTCGTCCTCGCACTGGTAACCCTGAGCCTGACTCTAACCACCCTGTGTGTCTCTCCCCAGTGGGCGCAGCCAGCGCTGAGGTCTCTCCCAGGGCCGTGTGGCTGTTCCGCAAAATGATCAAGTGCACCCTGCCCAAGAGCCACCCACTGCTGGACTTTGCTGACTACGGCTGCTACTGCGGCCTGGGGGGCAGCGGCACTCCAGTGGACGAGCTCGACAGGTTTGTAAGACTCTGCTTTTACAAACCTCTTTCCTTGCTTGTACTTTCCTGCTTCAGCTTCATCTCAGCTGGCCCTGCCTATGAACATTTACAAAACTCTCTGGCTTGCTGTGAACAAAGCTTTCTTTCACAGACGTATTTAGGGGAAAAATGATGTGCACTATCACACCTCGATGCCTTATTTCTAAGATAAAATATAATTACAGTAGCTCTTCTCATCTATGGCAGCACAGTGTGCTCATTCCAGCTTTTTTTTTGCAGCAGCAGCGCTGGGCCAGCAGCCTGGACACAGCTCTGCACACTCTGCCCAGTGCTTGACCATCAACACGTACAGGGCTGGGCTGCAAAATGCTAGGAAATGGAAATGGCATGGGCAATTTAGAGACACACAAATCTGGCAGCCAAGTCTTGGATTGTGTTGACTGAGAGCTTGTCAGGTACCAGCCACTGAGGGGTAGTGGAGGGTAAACACTGGCTTTTGCTTTCCCTGTGCCCAGTAGACAATGTGAAGATGCTCCCCTAAGTACTTATGTACCAGACACCTCTTGGACCATGAGCTGGCACAACTGTATCCCTTTGAGGTCCTTTGTGTCTGCCCTCTTATTACTGGGTATTTTTTTTTTTTTTTAGTTGTCAAGAGCCTTGTCAAAGCAAATCTAGCTTATTTGTGTGTCTTACAGGTCAGTTGAGCCTGCGATTCTGCTGTTTTCTAACCTTTTTCTCCTTGTTTCCCAGGTGCTGCCAAGTACATGATAACTGCTACACACAGGCAATGAAAATGGAATCCTGCAGATTCCTCCTGGACAACCCCTACACTAAACTCTACAGCTTCAGCTGCTCTGACGGGCAGATCACATGTAGCAGTACGTCCATTTCCACTTTGCTCCAGATGTTCTCCAGGCTCTCTTAGGAAGGAGCAGGGCGGTGTTACACTCACACTTCTGTGGCAGGAAGACACAGTGCAAGTTCTTGCCAGGGGACCTGGTTGTTAGAAAGAGGGCACCTCACACAGGAACAGGAATACATATTCTCTCTATAGCCCATAAATTAAAGTTAAGGAAGATATACGGTCCAGCAGGATATAGAGAAGCCTGTCTAGCCTTCAGGGGATTGAGTACTTTTCTGGAAGGCCTTCTAATGGCAGTATCCAAGAGATCAGCATGTTAACTTGGGATTGTTACACAGCTTCTGCTGGACACCTCCGATGAATAGTGGAGCCTTTACAGGGCTCTGGAATGGAGGTAAAGAGCAGACAGGCTGGAAAATAGAGCGGCCGGAAAGAGAGGAAGGGGCAAGGAGGGAGATGGCTTGGCTGGAACACGGCTTTGGGAGCAGTGGGTTAGTGGGCAGAAGCCTGTGCACCCCCAAAACGATGGCAGCAGTGAAACGGGTACACCGTGACGGCAGAAATGTCAGCCCGAGCCACTGCAGCGCCTGGCGAAAGAGCCGCGGGCTCTGACCGCTCCTCTCTCTCCTCCAGGCAACAACAAGGAGTGCGCCATGTTCATCTGCAACTGTGACCGCGCCGCTGCCATGTGCTTCTCCAAGGCGCCCTATAACCCCGCCCACAAGGAACTCGACACCGACAAATACTGCAAATAATCGCCCTCGTATGCCTCACGGCGGCCGCAGGACCAAATAAACAAATAAATAACCTAAAACAGCATTCCCGCCTGCTGTCCTCCGCAGCACTGAGGGGACGGGGGCGGGCGGGGCGTGAGGAGAGAGAAGCCCCGCCCCCTCCGCCCCCGCCCCGTGTGGCGCGTGCGGCGCCCCCGCGTTCGCTGATTGGCCCTTGAAGGCGGCAGGGGCGGGGCGCAGCTGCCCGCGGCCTCGCGTGCCCCGCCCCGCCCCGCAGGTACCGCGCGCTGGGGCTGCCGAGGGTGAGACTGCGGCTTCCCGCCCTCACCCTGCCGAGGCTCCTCAGGGCGACCGTCCTTGCCTGCCCTCACCCTGCCGAGGCTCCTCAGGGCGACCGTCCTTGCCTGCCCTCACCCTGCCGAGGCTCCTCAGGGCGACCGTCCTTGCCTGCCCTCACCCTGCCGAGGCTCCTCAGGGCGACCGTCCTTGCCTGCCCTCACCCTGCCGAGGCTCCTCAGGGCGACCGTCCTTGCCTGCCCTCACCCTGCCGAGGCTCCTCAGGGCGACCG
>VZUI01001097.1:0-62854 GCA_013401135.1 Cettia cetti
GCGCTTCCTGCGGCTCTCGGGGGCCGCGCGGGGCCTCCCAGACCCGCCGCGGCCCGGCCGGAGCGTGAGGGGTGAGCGGGGGCGGCGCCGCGGGCACCGGGCGGGGGCACCGGCACGGGGCCCTGCGGGACCCCGGCCTCTGTAGCCTCTCCCGGCGCTCCCGGGGCCTTTCACGCGCGCGGGTACCCGGCCGACCGTGTGTCGGTCTCCGCGCGCCTCTCGCTGGTTTTAGCGCGGCCCCTGGGAGCTGGAGGAGCTGCTCCCGCCTCGGGAGGCCGCCCGCGGTGCCCCCGGGTTTGGTGTGACTCTGTTTTGCCGCTTCGTTCCCTGCTGCACGCAGCCCAGGGATCCGTAGGAACGCGCCCTTCCCCGCCGCGGGGCAGGAGCGCCTGGGGACCCGGGTGTCTCCGGTGTCCGTGTCACTAGTGCGCCTTGCCGCCCTTGTGCAGGAAACAGTCGCTAACGAAACTGTAGGGGTTTAGTTTCTGATGGTAATCTGAGCTCGCGCGGCCGAAATTCTTGTGGTTTTGGTGGTTATGTTGGCCTGCTTTTGTGAAATCTACAAGGATAAAGCCTGGTTGTGCTTAAGCCTTTTTTTTTCCAGATAAACTATGAGTAAAAACTTACACTTTCATTCTTTGCTTTCTTTCTCCCTTAGGCTAAAAAAATAAACAGTTGAAGTCCTCTTTATGAAACCAACCCTCGGTCAGGTGTAACTTTTGATGTATGGTCTCTAAAGCCCCCCACTATGCCAGCAGCTACCGTAGACCATAGCCAAAGAATTTGTGAAGTTTGGGCTTGTAACTTGGATGAAGAGATGAAGAAAATTCGTCAAGTTATACGGAAGTATAACTACGTAGCTATGGTAAGTGGGTGCTTCATGTCTGTCCAGCAAATTACTCCAAAAATTGTCACTTCAGCTGAGGTCAGGAAACTTGCTCATCATTTAAAATTGAAATCATAAGGAAGTCTTAATGTTGAATTAATGTTGTATTAACATCTGGATCCCAATCTTTTATCTTTTTAAAAGTTAATTTTTCACACAGTACTCTTCAGCTATGATATGGTTAGATCTATATGATTGTTATGTGTTCAATTTTTAATTCTGCTATTGCAGGACACAGAATTTCCAGGAGTAGTTGCAAGGCCTATTGGAGAATTCAGAAGTAATGCAGACTATCAGTACCAACTCTTACGCTGCAATGTCGACTTGCTAAAAATAATTCAGCTAGGACTGACGTTTATGAATGAGCAAGGAGAATACCCTCCAGGAACTTCAACTTGGCAATTTAATTTTAAATTTAACTTAACGTAAGTATTCAATTTCTGTGTTGCTAAATGTATGTTTCTGACTTACTGAAAATTTATAGATACTGTAGCAACTTTGTTATTTATCTGATTTTAATACTGGAGTACCATAAGCACTCATGTAAGGAAAATTTTTGTCAGCCAAACATGCTTTTGTCCCTCATTTATGTGCAGTTGGTCTTACTGTTGATAATTTGCTCAAAAATGCTAAGCAGTTAAAAAAAATGTGGAAGGCACTTTATATTTAGTGCAAGAGTTAGCTCTGTGTGTTCATGTTTAGCATTTCAGAGTGCTTCTGCCTTAATTTAACTCTTACTAGTTGTTATAGAAATCACATATTGTTTCTTCATATACTTTAAATGGAAAATACCAATGCTTGAAGAAAAAAAAGTTACTGAAGTGACTAAAAAAGTATGTCAAATGTTATCATTCTAAATTATTTTATCTAAAGTATTGGTTAAAAAGCAGGCTGGCTTTTACTACATTGGAATAATACCATAAATTTATTTCAAAATGTGATTTTTATCAGTAATAAAACATTTTAAGCATAAACCTCACTTTTCAGGGGAATCAAATCCTTAGCTGGAGGTCGATAAAGTTATTAGTATCCTGATTTTGTGTTTTCTGAAGTAAGCATAACTGGTCTGATAGATTTTCATATGTTGATTATCTATTAAATTGAATATCACTACAAACACTTCTCACACATTTAAGTGTTTCAAGCCTTGGGGTTTTTGGTAGTTGTGCTACTAGTTGAGAACTGAACAACTTTATATACATGAGTTAAATTTGCAGCCTACAAAGGAAATTTAGAGAACAGACCTTTATTTTTTCTGCAGGTGAAAAGACTTGTTTTCAGAGTAGCTGGGGTTCTTAAGAGGAAAGTTGCTGCTGCCTCTCTTGATCTCTCTGTTCTTTTAAACAAGCAATGCTATGGATTGTCACAAATCAGTTTGATCTGAGCAATGACATGCTCTATTTAGTCTTGTGTGAATTGTCCCTTGAAATAAAAGTAAACATAGATTTAATGTTTTGGTATCTCTGAACTTACCTGACTATATTAATTCTGGACAAAAGTTAGCTATTTTCCTAAATAGAAGAATATACTAAACCTACTAATTATGAGAGGAAGAGGAGTGAATTAATAACTCCCAAACTGTGAGCTATGAAGAAGGGCCTGTGCTACACTTCATTTATTTTCTGAGCTTCAAAGGTCTACTTCATATCAAACAATTGAAACCAAAAGTAGTTTTCCAACTATTTGTGCCAGATGCTGCAGAGGTAAGGCAGCTTAGAAAAGCAAGGTACAGGTAATCACCAAATCACCTTCTTACTAGTTGATGGGGGAGTATAAAAATATATAAACTTGGCAAGTAATGCATGAGAAATTTTTATATATATATTTTTTTCTTTTTACCTGGATGGACAACTTACTTATTTTTATCTGTTTCTAAACATCCTTTTGGGAAGTGGCACTGTGCCAAGTGTTTTCCTCCTAAAGCAAAACAGCTGTTGGTTTTTCCTAGAAGGTAATTTTATATGTGTGTGTGGTTCCAGCCAGCTCTTGTTCTAGTGCACTTTTAAAGAGTATAAATATTGCTCTAATCATACCTGATTAGTACAGAGCAGCAACTAGAATGAGCCCCCCTCTTGGTTAAATGGTGCGTTTGTTTTGGATGGGTTCTTTAGTGTGTTATGGAGATAGACAGGTGTTGAGAAGCTGATGCCTCAAAGCTGGAGAACTGCTGAGCAGCTGTGTGGGAGGGAGAAAAAAGGATGTAACACATCTCAAGGATGTATCTCTCTGTTCTAAAGAATGACAACTTGCTATTAGGAATAATGAATACAGGTCTCTGACTGAATCTAGTAGTCAAATTTGATATATTGGTTGTCTTGTCTGGGGTTTTTTTGTGTTTTGATTGTTTTTTATAAAAATTTAAAACTCTACACTGAAGAGACTTTGTGGAGTAGTATGTTGTGGACAGTAAAATGAATTTCATTCTCTTAAGTAGATTCATGCTTGCATTATTTTTTTTTTCTCATTTAATGATTCCATGTTTTTGTAACGACAACACAGTTAAAACTTTAGGGAGAAATTAAACTCCAAACCACAAATTTCAGCATGAAATCCTTAAGACATTGCAAAAAAAAAAAAAAAAAAAAAATTAGCCGTAAAGGGACTAAATGCAGAGGTGGGAGGAGATCAAGCAAATCATGGAGGAATTTTTATTTCATCCTCTTAAATTTTAGGTCCAAAATAGGCTTTTAAAGTTGAAACAGATTGTTTAGACAGAAAAAGTTAGGATACCTGAATTCTAAGGATTGACTAGATGGAGTAAGAATTCCATTTCCAATTTTATTGAGAAACGAGTTTTGATGAACACGTCTAAACATTCACGTAAGCTTAAATCACAAAATGCTTTTGAGAAATATTATCTACAGAACTAACTCTGTACTGGGATTTGGACTGTATTTCTCATTGTTCTGTAATGTAACATGTTAGTGCTTCAACTGTTACATTTAATTGTCACAATTCAAGTGATTTATGCAGATATTTTACCAAATAAGTTCTGTAGATGCACTTTCATCTGCAGGCTTGCAGAAGAGTTGTTATAGGTAACTGGAAGAGAAGCAGGAGCTAATTTTTTTTAAGCAGATGATAAGAATGGAGGTGCTGGGAATGATGAAATGATAATGAAGGTTAAAAAAAAACTTTGAAAAATGGTTGGTTTTGTAATTAACCTGGAACAAAGTCAAATTGCTCCTGCTTTGTGCTAGTCAAGTCTGTGGAATAGCAAAAAAGAAATGTTACCTTATTGAGGCTTGTAGATTTTGGAAATTTACTTTTCCTCTTCATTTTTAGAGAAGATATGTATGCTCAGGACTCTATTGAACTGTTGACAACGTCTGGAATTCAGTTTAAAAAGCACGAAGAAGAAGGAATTGAGACACAGTACTTTGCAGAACTGCTTATGACATCAGGAGTTGTATTGTGTGAAGGAGTCAAGTGGCTTTCCTTTCACAGGTAAATTCTGCTTGCTAAGTATTTGAGGTTTCATCATCTGATTGGTGTTTGAATTTTAGAGCCTGGATTTCACATCTCCTGACTTTTAAGTGCTGTGTGTGTAGCCCATGTCTCGGTTGGTAAGACTGAGGAAATATTTCTGCTGTGATGCCTCTAACACCATTTTGTATTGGAAGAATAAAGGGCATAGGGGGTTTACTGGTGTTTTTAGCTTTGGCGTTTATGCAATAAGCAGAAAATTGTAAAGCTGAAAAACCCGGAACTGCTAAACCAGCAGGTGGCGCTGTACACGTGCAAGTAATAACAGAAACATTACTAAAAGCAAACTATTCCTAAGCAATCCTTGAGGAAATACTGTTTGTTTCATGGGAGAGAGTTATCAGTGAAGAGGTTTACAAAGCACGCTTAAATTTGTTGTAAATCTCCTGCTGGGCAGAAGAAATTACTCAGCTTGGAAGGAGATCCCTGATAAGCCTTATGCATATATTTTACCTCTTATTCCATCAAAGAAGTCAGTCTCTGAAGTAGAAATAGAAATTTGAATGCTAAATCTCTATGAATCTGTCATGATACAAAAGAGTTTTGAGTGTTAATAAGATTTAACACTTTAAAAACATTCGCAGTAGTTGTTTAGCTAACCACATGCCAAAATTTTTGCTAGCAACAGTGTCATTAAGGACTTATTGCTATGTAATGCCTTTGAGTTGATGTCTTAAATGTTGGCTTCTAAGGAAGTCAGCAAGGTCAAGTGAATGAACAAGGCTGTAAGTAAACTAGTCTCAGCTAAAACATGTTTATCTCTCATGTTGTATGGATGGGTGGTGTGTAAATGATGAAATTTTAAAAAAATTTTCATGCATAAGTATTAACAGTTGAAAAAGACAAAGTCACATGAAATTAGAGAAGTATGTATTCAATAAACTCAAAAATAAGAATTGTTTTGGCAAGGAATGAGTAACAGTAGTAGAAGGGTGCATATAACATTGTTACAGGAGCTGTGGTTTTGATTTGTTTTGTAGAAAGAAGTGCTAGGCTGAGTTTCCAAAGCAGAAAGGCTTAAAAGAAAAGACAGTTAAACAAAGAACGATCCTCTGAGCACAGTTGTCACTTCCATCTTCTACTTAACAGCTGTTTCTGCTCACAATATGACTCTAAAATAACCTTGCTATCTTGCTTCTAGTGTTAGCACCTTGGGGAAGAATACTGTAACAAGAATGCCTTAAATTGTGTCAAAATAACTACAAAAGCCAAATTAGTATAAAGTTTTTCTCAGCTTCCTAAACATAGTATTATGGGCTCTTATGTGTATGTTTGTGATTTACACTTGACTACAGTAATATGACTTGGATGGTTCAAGAGAAGGGGAGGCAGCTTACACATGTAATGGTGCCTCAGCAGAGGATGCCATGTAGAAGCAGTTGCAGCCTCAAACTGGTGTTTTTCCAATATTGCCTGATGACTAAGGGCCCAGTATAAGGTACACCTGAGCTAATTTCACTAATTGCACTAGGGATTCTTTCTAAAGCATAATTATATTTAGTGTGTGGAATTCCTGATGAATAGGTGGGTCAAAGTGTAATGCAAGCCACATGCAATAATGCCATTTTTTACTGGTGCAGCTTATGAAGAGTTTTTGAAGTGGATTTATTAATAGAAGTCCAGTTTCATCTGTGCTAAGATGAGTTTCTGTTGTGGATTTCATTGAAGGTGTCTTTAGAAATCCTCTTAAGACAGTTGTTCAGCAAATGTTTGTCAAACACTGATTATTAGTGTTTAAAGCTTTTGTGCTTTTCCAGACCTTCTTGGTATCTTGAGCACAAAACCTTGGAGTAAGTGGGTTAAGTTCTGAGGAAACCAAAATTACATGAAGCTATAAATGGGTATGGGTTGTATAAAACGTGCCTCAAAGAATAGTGAACAACTGTCTCTAAACACGTCTTTGGCTGTGATTATATTGTCAGTGGAAACTTACACAGCGGGATGCTCAATTGAAAATTTGTTCCATTTAGGCTCTCCACGCTGTAGTTCTTTGACAACTGATAAAGCTGTGCTTGCTAGTTGCCGACTCTGCTATTGCCTCTGTTTTCTTAAAATGCTTAAATTACTACTAACTCTTGAAATTTGAGTCCCATAGTAAGCAGGAGAAGGGAATTACTCCTTTCTCAGAGCATGCAGTTTGGTTTTCATTTTCTAGTCTTTGATTTCCTTGAACTTTTATGCAGCTCATTTCTAAGCTCTTTGCTTCTCAAGTAGTTCTATTTGTGTGCTTTTTATCTCTGCATTTGATGTAGCTGCCTTGGCATCCTGACATGTTGGCAAATCTGTATGGACCTGCAGTTCTGTCAGATATGAGTGCAGAAATATTTTCACTGTCACCAATTCTTGTGTATTGCAGCTTCATAGACAACTTCATCAAATCTCGCGTGTGTGCACATTAAAATGTATTTGAGCCAATGAGAGAGGAGGGGGAAGCCCTGAATTTGTGATTTTTATCACAGTCAAAGGAGCTGTGAGGGCTTGACAGTCTAGCAAGTTAGGAAGAAACAGCTCAAATGCTGATTTTGTGGGTGTTCAGCTGTCTGCTCTGCTGAAGCTTTGAGTGTCCACTTGTGTGCAACCTCCTCTGTCTGCGTTGGGAGGTCTGTGAAAACATGCTTTTTTGAAAACAAAAAACTCAGCTGTCCTTGGGATGCTGCAAAGTTCCAAGCTAATGTGTTTCAATAATCATTTGTGTCTAACTGATTTTATTGAAATTTAATCTGTTGGTTCATTTCTGTTTGCATTATAAAATGAACCAAAGCTTTCTCAACTCCTGCAAGTTTTTATTTATTTCAGAGGCTTGGTGCTTATGTAGAATTCATTGTTAATTGGCTATCTGAATTCTTTCTAATATAAGGGGAAGAAACTGAGGCATGTTTTGATCTTTACTCTTGTCTTGTTGCCTAGAGCTGTCCATGTTCAGTGAAAAAACAAACCAAGTCTGTAAGAGTAAATGCTTGTGTTGTATAGCTCCACAGATTGTGGCTTGCTGTGCTAAGCAATTTTGGGTGATTATATTAGAAATGGTGCAAGTTTTTTAAGGCAAGGAAGCCTGTGTGCTTCGGGGTATAAATCAACCACTAATCACTGTTAGAGGATTAGAAGAAAACTTCTTTAATGAGCAGGTAATTACATAATTGTTTAGCATGGACTTTCTTTGGCATTCAGCAGTGGCCACTCAAAATTTGTTTTACTGTCTTGAAGTGACAGTTTTTATGTCTGTAAGCTTGGATCTGCTACAATCTCCAGGTGAAAAAAAAGAGTAATTCTCAATAAAAATTGCTATTTATAATAGCCTACTCCCTCTCAATATGAATAGAAGGAATGTTAACTTTTCTTTTCTTTTCTTGAAGTACTTCCTTCTTTAAAGAAATTAGATGTCTTTGAGAGCATCTGTTTTCTATTATTTTATTCATATACTTTTTTTTGAAGACAAGTCAAAAAAGCTTTTTTTTTAAGAGGAGTAGCACAAATACGTTTCTTTCACTTTAAAATTTTAAAATGACTGGTAAATTTGAGCCTTGAGGATGATCAATGTCAGGAATTCGGTTAACTGTAGACTAAAGGAGTAAGTTACTGTAATTCTGAACAGTGTTTTTTGCAGCTTTTTGAACAGCCTTTTTTGCTAATGTGGCTTTTTCTTTTCTTCTTCTGTAAAGGGCTTTATGTTGATATGGGCTTTCCCACCACTTGCCCTTCAAATGAGCTAATAAAATTAGGTCTTCCAAGCTGCTGTTTTGCCAAGTTTACTGCAGTTTTTACTTTGTAAGAGTCAACTGAAATCCTTCTTTATCTTTGGCTCCTTTGCTCCCGGGCCAGTGGTTGTTGCTGTGGAGATTGGAGATTGGCCAGCACAGCTTCAAAGTACCAGATGCAGTGCAGGATTTGTTAAACAAGAAATTTCTGCTTAGAGCACTGGAAAACCCCATGGGAGATCTGCAATAGTCCATAGCTATTGTATATCTTGTATTAATAGACTTGTAGCAAACAGCCCATTTACCTCCAGGATATTCAAGGTTTTTCTACCCTCTATCTAGAAACTTACAGTATAAAGATGACAGAGATAATCTTATTGTATGCAAAGTAAAAAGTAAACTTACTTACATTGAGTGTGCAAGCTGAAGCCTTGAGCCTACATTAGAAGTCACCCCTCCTTATGGCTCCAAAATCTCCACAGGATCAGTGGTATAGTGCTCTTAACTGATTTGTCTTTTCTGTTGCTTATCTCACAGTTAAAGATCCTGGCCAATATTTACCAAATTGAAAAATTCTTGGGTTTGAGTATGACCCTTGTGTAATCAAGAATGAACACAAAGTCTTAAACTAGAAATTTGGAGTCTGTGGTGGCCACCTGCTCATTTGAATCATCCCTCAGCTCTATGCTAAAGTTCCTTAAATAGCAAAACTGATAAAACCTTCAGTAGAGGCAGCCCTGCTGTGTGTTTTCATCTTCTTTGTTGGTACAGGCATTTTTAACTGATTTGGTTCAATGTAAACTTAATAACACGGAAGAGAAGGTATCACTCCTCCATTCAGTTTAGTGCATAAGCAGTTCTGCAAGTACCAGGGATCAGAAGGGATGAGTTTCATGGTCAGGTCATGAATAATCTGGTTTGTAATCACTGCCCTCCTAGGAAAAAGCATAACCAGTCATCACTGCTTTTTTGTGTTGTTCAGTCCTGCTTTAATACCTGACATCTTTTCTGTACTTCCCCTCTTGTTTCCTCTCATAACTCTTTGTAAGTGTACACCGTTTCCCCTAACTGCCATGCCTCATTCCTACATCCTCTTTATTCTTTTGAGCTGTGGAGGAGGAAGCCTTCCCAAACTCTTCCTTCTACCATGTACACACTGTAATACCACTGTTTCTTCTAATGAATAAGCACTGCTCAGTCACCTTGCTGCCTCCTGCAGACTTACATGTGCACACAAAAAATTTTCCAGCTTACTCTGTCATTGCCTCCAGAAAGAGTAATAGTCTACAAGCTGTTAAAGTTTTTAGTTGTCTATGTGCTGATTTAATTGGAAAAGTTGAAAGACAATTCCTCTTCTTTGTTGCTGAGGGTTAGACTTTCCTTCAGGCATAAACATGCATTGGCTCTGGAAACTCATTAATCTTTCGGGTTTCAAGAACTGTAGAAGTCTCTGTGTGTCTCAGTTTGTAGTGAGAAACTCCAGTCTATGTGAAAGAAATCAGCTTAGGAGTCTTTCTGGTGGAAATTCTTGTTATCAGATGAAGACCCAGCAGCCCTACCTTATCTCAGGATTTAGAGAGACTCCTGTAGACACATCTTCCTGCATCTTCACTTGGCCTCGTTCAGACTAAATTAAAATGTTTTCTCTGGAATCTGCAATGGGGCCGTTTGTATTGAAGTTTAGGGTTTTTTCGTAGAAGTTGGTCTTAACTGCATTGAATTTAAGCAGAATATCCTGTCAATATACAGTGAAGACTTGATGTTGGAAGTCAGAAGGATGCTTCTAAGTCACTTGCTTATATTGTTTTTGTTATTAATTTGCAGCGGATATGACTTTGGCTATCTAATCAAGATCCTGACAAACTCCAACTTACCTGAGGAAGAGCTGGACTTCTTTGAGATACTGCGATTGTTCTTCCCTGTCATCTATGATGTAAAATATCTCATGAAGAGTTGCAAAAATCTGAAGGTAAGTAATCTGTTAAAGGTTTGGAAGAATTTTTGCATTTGGAAACAGAGTATGTCATGCTTAAAAATACTTTATTTTTATTGTCTGCTTTTTCTTTGATGGTGCATATTAAGCATTGTTTTCTCAAGCTTTATATATTTAATGTTAAAAGCATTGTTAGAACCAAGCAAGAGCACAAATCAATTTTTATAACTGCTTACCAGTTGACAATATATTGAAACTGTATTTACAACACTTCGTTGATAGATGATAAACCCGTGTGTGGAAGTAATTCTTTGTTTCCTTAGCCATAAGAATTGATGGGTCTCATATACTCTTATTTCCTCATTGTGCAGTCCACTTAAGAACTGCAGTCATCTAGGCAGAGGTAATTGCAAGAAGATGATGTGGAAGTATCTTGGGAAGAAAAATCAGATGAAGAATGTTTCAGATGGCCCCCTAAGCAAAGATAAACAACAACATATGTTCAGGGACAACATGTGACTTCTAGGAAAAGAATTAACTAGAAACTAAGCTCTCATGTCAGGCCAGTGGGGCTACTAATTGGCTTACTCTATCAGGCATAAAATTTGGATACTTACTGGACTGGAGAACGAGTGGGAACTGGAGCTAAGTGTGTGAAGGGGAAGACAGCAAGTGAAAGAAAGATACTAAAGGCACTGTTAACAGCTTTGCTTGCCAAAGAGCTGTTAAGAGTCTGGACTGCTGCTGGAGTGAGGTGCGTCACTCATCTGAGGCAGTTGATGATTTGTTGCTTTATGGAAAGTAATTTAACTCTCTAGGATTTCTTGATGATAACTTGCAGGAAGAAGAGAGCACTTACCTTAATAACATCAAACCTAACTAAGGAATGGCTTGCCAGTTCATTGTGCTGAACTACTGAGCTGTGCGCTGTTCATAGTCTTGTTTCTTTCTGAGATGAACTAGCATTGTGTGTCACTTAGAGTAGTAGCCTACTTTTGTGGGAAGTAAATTGTGTGAATTCTTTGTTAATCAAATTAATGTTGAAAATGTAGATCACCCTTCCAGTTAGTAAGAAAACTATACTTGCTTACTTGTTTTCATATAGTTGTTACTGGTATAATCATCCAGGCAAATTAGGGAACAAACACTTTAAAACCACTTCTTCTCCACAGAGGTCAGGAGTAAAAATTAAATGCCCCTAAACTTCAGGAGTCTTAAATTAGGCAGGGGGGTGGGTGGTGGCGTGGAAACCTGCCCCAAAAGTCCTCACTTTCTCACTCCCAGTGAAGCAAAGCAGAGCATCTGGTGCCTATCTGGTGACACACATTGCAAGAACAGAATGTATATTCCAAATTTAGTGACATAGAAAAGGTGACAAATTGATGTTCCATGTCACCATTCAGAGGTGACATTCCCAGTGGGCTTGGGAAAGAGGGTATTGTAGTTTCTGGCATAATTAAGGCATAATTGTATGTAACCTGCATTGTTTAGAAACACTAAGATTTTTTTGGAAGATAAGAAAAACCTTCACAGGTCTTATTTTGGCAAACCATAAGAAAAAGGGTGACTTTTTTCAGAGCTGAATATGTAGGTCAGCTTTCCTGCAGTAAATTTTGATCCACTCATCTAACCTGCAGACTGATAGTGACAGCAGGGGAAGGGAAAAGGACTATCTTAGCCCTCCAAAATTACCAGATGAAATGATGGTGGATTAGAACTATACTGAGAGAAGCTGCCTAAAAAAATTACTAAACATTTAGTGTTATGACTCTAAAAATACATGTGCTGTCTCCTAATGTGTGTCACTTTTGATCTTTATTAAATTGCAGTGAATTGAACAGCTGTGCAGTTGTCTTTTATTGACTTGTCTAAGTTATTTTTGTATGATAGTCACTGATCTGCTGTAGGTCCCCCACTCTCTGCCCCCACAGACCTAAAAAAGATTCTTGGCATTGGAAAGAGAAATAGGCTTCAGAACTGGAAATCTGTTTGATGCTTTTTTTGTGGAATTAAGTACTCTGTGAATTTACAGTCTGTTATTATGACTTTACTGCCATGCAGATTGAGAGTTGACTTGAGATATTAATGTATTATAGGTTAAACTCTTGCTTACAGTCTAAAAAGCTTTTTATGTAGATAATTCCAAACCTTTTGGTAGTAGTGGCAATCATAAGTAATGTAGATTGGTAGATCGTGTTGGAAACTTGCTTTTAATTTGGGGTTTTGTACAGAACAATAAGCTCTGAGACTATGCTGTGAAATGATAGTTTGCAGTAGATTTGCTGTTGACTGTGGTTGTGTCATTATGTAAATTATTCTGTGGCCTTTTTCTTGGAAGGTTGATATTCTGAAAATTTGAGAAGAATTTGTCCTTCTCCAAGAGTGAAGCATACCTATCTGGAGTGCAGAAGTCTTACCTTAAAGAGAATCTCAATAGTCTACTAATTTTCTGTTTTGGTTGTGTCCAAGACAGGGTGAATTTTTCAGTATCTAGGAGGGGGAATGGCAAGGACATGGAGGTTATTCTGTGACACCTCACATCATTTTCTGGGCATGGAGGAAGGGCTTGCTTCTGGGTCACGGTAGTGTGGTGGAGGGAGTGATCAGGTATTATTGTCGGGTATTTCTGTGGGTGAGCAATAATGTTTCTTTTCTTGCACACTCTCTTATTAGTGTTGTTGCTATTTCTGTTAGTTTTCTTAGCTTACTGCTATTTTCCAGCAAGTGGTTCATATCTCAACCTGTGATCTTCGCTTTTTGTGCCTCCAGTTCTCCTCTCCAGTCTGCTGTGGAAGAGGGGGGAGTAAGTGAGCTGCAGAGTAGCTTGGAGTGGTTTTAGTGGAAACACTAAATTGGAGAGTACCATTCCTAAACCATGACAGCCTTACTTGGTACCCAGTGTGGGGCATGGAGGGTTGAGATCTGATCAGAGTAGGTTGGAAATAAATTTCATCTAAGCATTTGCCCTATTACATTCAGAGCGAATGGTCACAATGTTGCGTGGTCTATTTGTGTGAATGTGGTACCTAACCCTCTCTAAGTTTCTATATATGTACCATGTGCCCATCAGGGTGCTCTTTTTCAGATCAGGATTGCTTTGTTCATATGTGTTGATTGTATCAACTGGAGTCATGTTTATGACATCATAACACCAAGGGTAATGAGGATCATTTGGGGTATTCAGTGCTTCTCTCCTATCCTTACCTTAGGTGCTACCTCTGGGAGTCCATTGCTAATCATACCTAGTCTTTGGGGAGAATGGGGGAGATAGCTTTCATCAGCTTTTCGCTTCATATTTCTCCTTCAGGCCTGTTAGAATAGCTTCTGATAATTTTGAATTTCCTTTGGATGTTAAGGAAAACATGTTCTTGCTCCAATGTCGGCTATGTCTTCTCAGTGTGATCTACACCATGTTTACAGTCCATACAGTCAACAGTGTACCTAGAATCAGGACAGATTGCTAGGAAGTTAACCAGAGATCTGTCCAAGGGAGGATAGTCATGAGTAGCATGGAATGCGGGAAAAAATGGGCCACTTTTTGGGAAAATTCTCTCTTCCAGTGTTTCGTGAGTATTACTACAGGAGCTTGATAAAGTGACAGAATATTTGCAAGAGGAATGCTGTGGCAACTCCATAAAGAATCAACTTATTCAAGTATGCTAGGCCCTCACTACTCTTTGTAGATACAGTCCAATGCTAAACAGAACCCTTAGGGGAAGAGGAGGAAAGCAGATCAACAGGTACTGTGACCACTCAAACTCTAGCTGAACCAGAAGAATAACTCATGCCAGTAACAGTCACACCTACACAGAAGAAATATGTGACCAAATCAATTTGCTAAGTGAGAGATAAAGAGGAAGTAGAGCTCTCACAATAGGAGGAAGAGGCAGGGCCAGAGATAATCACCCAGTTCCTATCCCTGGGTGAGCTAAGTGAAAAGATTTCAGCTGCCAGTCATGAAAGCCTCGGATAAGCTGGCTGTTCTGATGCTGGAGTATCATGGCCCACAGTATGAAACTAGATGGTAGTGAAGCCAAGCAACTGGTATCCCTATCCTGCTGGGGATTTGGGAAGAGGACAGAAACTCTCAGCCTCTGGAGGTGACTCCTGTCAAGTATGAGAGAAAGGTATTCTCTCATGGATCATCTAGTGGTATGTCCAAGCAGATGCAACACCATGGAGAAAGATGTCCAGTACCTGAGAGAATTAGTTGTGCTGGAGGTGATCTCTAAGGATTCAAATACCAAGAAGTCACCTGTAGATCCAGGTAAGGTCCATTGTACACAATCCATGTGGCAGAAGCTTGTACGGAGCACACCATTGTCATTCACCAACTCACTGGCATCAATGTCAATGAAAGAAGGAGAAAAAACAGTTCTGCAGGTGACAGACTGCAGTAATAGGAAGATTGTCTCTTTTCCTCTTTATCACTCTGCTCCTTGGTTGTGGAAAGACTGTCCAGGACTGTGGACAGATTCAAAAGACTTGAGCAAACTGGAGAGATGTCCCATGCCCCACCAGTATGGACCAGAGTCTCTGCTATTGAGATACACAGAATCCTTGGCATAGATTACCTCAGGACCCAAAAGGGCATTGTTGGCCTTTTGGGATAGTTACTGTGGAGACAGGAAATTAGACAGCTGAATAACTTGTCTCGTTTCTCAGAGGACCCTTCTGCTTTGGGACTGCTGAGGGTCAAAGAACAACAGGTACCCATCTCTACCACAACAGTGCACTGCTGACAATGCCGCACCGACCGGGGACTCCATGACCTCCATCCATGAGATGATTTGTGAACTCGAGAGCCAGGGAGTGCTCAGCAAGACCCGCTCACCCTTTAATAATCCTATATGACCTATTGACAGCGGACTGTCATGGCCTGAGTGAAGTCATACCACCACTATGTGCCGCTATGCCGGATATGCTACTCCAGTATGAACTGGAGTCCAAGGCAGCAAAGTGATAACACCATTGATATTGCTAATGCATTTTTTTCCATTCCTTCGGCAGCAGAGTACAGGCCACAGTTTGCTTTTACCTGGAGGAGCATCCAGTACACCTGGGACTGACTGCCCCAGGAGTGGAAACAAAGCCCCATGATTTGCCATGGACAGGTCCAGACTGCACTGGAAAAGGGCGAGGCTCCAGAACATTTGCAGTACATTGATGACATCATAGTATGGGGGAACACAGCAGAAGAGGTTTTTGAGAAAGGGAGATAATAATTCTCATCATCCTGAAGGCTGGTTTTGCCATAAAGCAAAGCAGGTCAAGGGATCTGCCCAGGAAATTCAGTTTTTAGGAAAATGGTGGGGTGGATGTTGTTAGATTCCAGTTGATGTGGTCAACAACATAGCAGCTAGACTCCCACACACCAGCAAGAAAGGAACACAGGCTTTCCTAGGTGCTGTGGGTTTTTGGAGGATGCATATCTCAGATTACAGCCAAATTGTAAGTTCTCTATATCAAGTGACCCAGGGGAAAAATGATTTAAAGTGGGGTTCTGAACAACAACAAGCTTTTGAACAAATTAAATGGGGGATTGTTCATCCAGTAGCGCTTGGGTCAGTCTGTTTCACACCAGACAAGGTGTGAAGTATGTGCTCTACACTGCAGCTGGGGAGAATGGACTTCTTGGAGCCTCTGTCAGAAGCTGCCTGGAGAGACTTGGGGCTGACCTCTGGGTTCTGGAGTTGGGGGTATAAAGGATTTGAGACCTGCTAAGCCCCAGTTTAAGAGATCCTGGCTTTTATGGAGGGGTTTGAGCTGCCTCAGAAGCGATTGGCACCAAAGCACAGCTCCTTTTGGCACCCTACCTGTGCTGGTCTGGAAGTTTGAAGGGAAAGTCCCTTCCACACATCATGTCACTGATGCCATGTGGAGTAAGTGGACTGCGCTTTCAAAAATAGCTCTATAGACACCTGGGCCAGAGAGCATGGTATGAATTGGATGTATCATATTCCCCATCATGCACCAGCCTCTGGGAAAATTAGATGGTACAATGGACTGTTAAAAAAATTGAAAGCAATGGGTGGTGGAACCTTCTAACAGTGGGTTCTATATTAGACAGAGGCCACCTGCTCAGTTAACACTTGAGGTTCTACCAACTGAGCTGGCCTTGCCCAATCAAAACCTCCACATACCATAGAAGGGGATAAATCCCTGTAGTGCATATGAGCAACATGTTAGGGAAGACAATTTGGATTAGTCCTGCCTCAAGCAGTCCATGAGGTTGTTCTTTTTTGGTTTTTTTTTTTTTTGTTTGTTTTTGGTTTTTTTTTGTTTTTGTTTTTTTTTTTTAACTAAAGGACCTGGTTACACATTTTCCACAGAGGGATGGGGAAAGATGATGATGTGTACTTCAAGGGGATTTGATTTTTGGGTAAGAACAGTTTGTAATGTTGAATTGTATAATATTGGTTGCTGAATGCCCCTGCCACTGTATGCCATAACTACTGTGGCCAGTGAGTGTGGAGTCATCCACACATACCACTCATGAGCTCCTGATGCAGACTGCAATGAGCTGACAGCATACCAGCCCTTCTGCCCTGGAAGACATTTGGATAAATAAAACCCCATAGTAGTGGACTAAATTAACAGACATCTCAGAGGGAAGGCCATTGAATAAAGAAATTATACCTGTGCTTGTGTATGTGAAAATATGTATATAGTTGGAAGTTATAAGACTTGGACATGGCATAGATAGTATAGAACAAAAGAAATGGATAATGTTCTGGTTCCAGCCAGGACAGGGTGATTTTTTGCAGTAGTCAGGATGGGGCATGACAAGGACATGGAGGTTATTCTTTGAAACCTTGCATCATTTTTTGGGCATGGGGGACGGGCTCACTTCTGGGTCAGGACAGTGTGGTGAAGGGAGCGGTCAGGTATTGTTAGGTGTTTTTCTGATGCTCAAGAGAGACTAAAACTAGCAGTAGCAGTACCAGGTTTTCATGTTAGTTTGTAGGTGTTATTTGGGAATTGTATTATTGAAGCATCCATCTTTTTAAACAAAAACCTGGACCCAAACATGTTGCCATAAGATTCAAAGGAATTTTCATAATGTTTGATCTGATTTTCAGTTTGGACTCTTTTATACCTCCATGAGTTAATTTTGACTGTTATGCTTTTGCCTCTTACTGCTTCACTTCTGGTACTTGAAACAGGTTAAGAGTGCATGGGAAGGTGAACTCTAGGCATTCTTTATTTGAAAGCATTGCCTCTGTGCAATGCTTTTGCCTTTCAGTGCTTATGGCAGCACTAAAGATTCTTTTTTTTTCCTCTTTAGTCTTTCTAGATCTTTAAGAATGTGCATGTGCTTCAATCTTGCCAGTAGCTTTATAGCTTAATGAATTTTAAAAGGATTCTTTGTACAATCATGTGCTCACAGCATTAAAAGACTGCAGTTACAGTATTACATGTCTGTCCTTCAGCTGTTCAGTGTTACCTATGTAAAACCAAACTAAATTTTGACAGCTTTGCTCTCACATATAGAAGCTATTACTGTTTTGGAGAGGACACTAAAATGATGTTTATTTAGTCACTTCCTGGTTAAGGGGATAATTTTTCACATAAGCTTATTGAGAAGAAAATTTCCTTCAAAACTGGAGAAGTTTTACCTTTTAGAGAAGATAGATTTGTAGCTTTGGTTGTGTTCTCTACAGCCTTGTCTGTCCTTTTAAAGCATTGTATCAACAGTCATCTTGAAGGAATTGTTAAGTAATGACATCTGGAGAAGCTGGAACATAAGGAGTACTAGTTTTGTTGGATACAGATACTGCCTTATTTAGTCAGTACTGACAGAGACTGTTAATATTGTTTGATACAGAAAGTTTGATTCTCGTGGTATGCATTTATCTAGTATAATGACTGTTTCAGCTACTGGGCAGGTATTTAAATATGTTTGAGGTTGTATGGCCTGTGTAACAGATTTTCCTAAATATAGCTGTTCCATGTTCTAATTTAACTTTTTTCAGCATTTAACAAAAATGTTTTGTTTTTCAGGGTGGATTACAAGAAGTGGCTGAGCAGTTAGAGCTGGAAAGGATAGGACCACAGCATCAGGCAGGATCCGATTCGTTACTCACAGGAATGGCCTTTTTCAAAATGAGAGAAGTAGGTGGACATACTGTTTTTATTTCCATTATAGTAATGTGCTGTGAAAATCACATGGAATTGCTGATTCTGATAAGGTATTTTAAAAAGGTTTCTGAAGGGTTTCAGGGGTCAATCCTTTCTTGACAGAAATGAGAACACCTGTATTTTTCCCTGAGTAAGTGTGAACCAGCCTTACTGATTCCTTGCTTTCCTGCTTTATTTGTTCCCGATTCCGACCTAGGCCTAACTTTTGGATTTTTTGTGAAGTTTTGTTTTGGGGTGTTATTTCCTCACCTTTTTTGCAGGGTGCCCTTTTTTAGGTGGCTGCTGCAGTGATTTATGAACTGCTGAAGCCAGGCTCCTTTCTGGGCGACTGTATTCAAGACAGGTTTTTGTTTGTTTTTTTTTTAGAGCTTTTGCTCAGTGTAATATCCAGCTGGTGTGTACTGCTGCTTGTGGCAGGCTGAAAGGTGGGGAAAGAATGTGTATGAACCACTTCTAGCTAAACATTCAGGCTAGAGGTAATATTAAATAATGACTTTGAGGCTGCTTTGGAGAATTTCCATGCATTTCTTTTTCCTTGCCATTGAAACAGAGTTTAACTAAGGTTCTAAAGGTCAGTTAATTCAAGGTTTACGGCAGGAACAGTCAGGTCTTACAAACTTCACATTTCCTTGCTACTTGTCTGCATCCAACAGGAAATACAACAGGAAAATACTAGGATATTTTGCATTAGCAGAACAATCAAATGTCGAACAGGCCTCTTCTGGAAAGTAGTTGCACTGAACAAATGCCAGTGCATCAGAACATGCCATTCTTCGAGCAATTCATTGTCATTTACCATGTCAAAACAGATGGCAATATCAAACCTCATCATTTAATCATGTTAAGTACTATATGCTGAAGCCTGTCTTCTGGAGTCCAGGCTCTTGTACGAAGGACAAAATGACCACAAGATTGTGACAAACATTAGTGACTGAGCAACTGAACAATAAATAATGATGGTTTAAGCTGGTTTGCTCATCTTAGCACTCTGTTCTGCCTCTGCTGGAACTGTTGCAATTGTCAAAGCAGGTCATGGGCTACAGATGCAATAAAAAGGATTACGTTTGGTAATAGGTAAACCATACAATCTGGTATGACCTGAACCCAGTGCAGCTACCAGTATTGTTAAACTTCCACTCTTAAATTTGAAGCAAAATGCAAAGCAAAGAAAGGGAAGCATATGATAATCATGCTTAAGATACAGCCGTTCAAGTTAATTTTCTAGAGTAAAGGTTCAAATCCATGATAATTTCTTTAATGAGATGCAGTTTGTGTTAGGTGGCAAACTAGCTGGTGGAATTTATTTACTAAAAGCCTTTACCAGAAGTAGAAATCCCTGAGGGTTTTTTAGTGCAACACACTTGCTTAATTAAGCCAACAGACATGGACTGATAACGAATTTTTTCCCCAGAAGCTATAAATACTCCTTGCAAGTACAGCATTTCTATATAAGAACACAATAGTAAGCAGAGAGAAATACATTTAATGTAGTTTTTAAAAGCTTTTCAGCAGAGGTCAGTGTTAAAAAATGTTATTCTGAGTAAAAAGACTTTACAGTGCTTTTTGAGGCACAGAATTTTGTTACTAATTGCTGTCAAGGAGATGTAACTTGCTTGCCCGGTCTTGGAGTGCCAGCCAAAAAAGTTACTGATCCTTGTCATTCCATCAGGAATACTTAAATAACGAAACTACAAGAGTAGAGTTGTTATTTTGGGCTTTTCCTTTCTGTTTTATTTCATTAAGAATGTTGGGGACTGTAAAACTTTTAATTAAAGTCTCTGATTCCTACAGTGCAGAACTTTCCATCCTGACTGTGCTGCTAAAAGCAATGTTTGAAGGGAGAAGTTTTGAGCTGTGGGGTATATACAGACCTCCATGTTTAGATTATGTATTGCATCCATTCTGTTCCTGCATACTTCTGCCTGTCTTAGATTTCTGATATTGATAATGACTCTGAATCTGAACCACTGGCGTGGCCAGGAGTGCTGTGAAGGTTTTTGGGGTGAAAAATGTTCATGTATGTGTGTGTCGTCTTATTTTTGCAAGATAATTTGTGATTTTGTACTTGAAAACCCAAGTCTGGAAGGCACATTATCAGAATATCATAGGCTTTATTTTTGTCTTCCACTGAAGGGTTCCATTTGCAGTTTGGACTTGTACTGTGTAAATGCAGTCTTGGTACAAAATGTTGCTGTTCCTCATTAATAAAGTCCCCCTCTGTGAGGGGCTGAAAATGCATCTTTCTACATTTCTCTATAATGGTGTCCTAGTTTGGGGCAAATTTTGGGGGGGTTTTCCCTCTAGAAGAGCAAATTCAAGCTGCCCTTCCCCCAACTGGTTCGAGAAAAGATTTCCTTGGAGAAAAGTGGAAAAAACTGTTTATTTAACAAGCAAAGTATTCACAAGCATTAAAAAAAAAAAAAGAAAGAATAATATTAAACAATAATACCTCTCATTGTTCTAAAGAGATGGCAAATTTAGAAAGTCCTTTTTGTGGGGTGTAGCTCGGCTCACTCAGTCTCTATCAGTCCTTCTTGAATCTGCCAAGGCCCAGGTGCCAGTGGGCCACAGGTGCAAGGTCCTAGTGTGGCTCTGGGTTTTCAGTTCAGAGCAGGCTTGAACAGTTCCAAGAAAAACAAAAACCGCAGTCTGGGGGATGTCTCTGCCTCAGCTAGCCAAAAAAAAAATAAAACTAACTAAAAGCAATAGAGAGCCCTCTCCAGCGTGTCTGTGCTGCAGACAACACTGTGCTGAAGAGAAAAAACTGCAGGGGAGCAAGTGCAGTTTCTGCAAACAAACGGTGCTCTTCTCTCCCCCTTCACTCTTGGAACCAGTCTTAAAAGTGCAGAACTTAATATCCAGCATAAGCAGAACAGACAGTTGGGGATACAAGCATCATAAAGTCACAGGACAAGTGGGTTTTGTGCTCATCCTCCCCACCCCCAAACCTATGTAATATAAATCAGGACATCTCTATTCCAACACAGAGCATGGTGAAAACTCCACAATTTTGAGGAGAGGTAAGGGAACAAGCACTGATGATGGATGCTAAGCATATGCCTGTTGTAAGAAGCACTACAGAAATCAGATGGAGAAATATCTTTGTTGCTCTTGCAGATGTGTGACTGATGACTAATAATACAAAATTGTGAAAACACTGCATTTGGCCATTTAATTGGGAGAGGTGCACAGGAAGACTGATTGTATTTCTGACAGATTTAAATAATGTCATATAGAACACTGTGATAATGTGTTGAGATTGTCTTATTATACTAATTATATTATCTTTTGTACCTTGGGATTTGATATCTTATTTAAAAATGAAGTAATTTTAAAGCCTTTCTACAGTTCTATTGAAACTGAACCTCTTCTTTTGCAATAATTCATGTCTCCCTTTTAACTTTTTAGATGTTCTTTGAAGATCACATTGACGATGCCAAATATTGTGGCCACTTATACGGTCTTGGTTCGGGGTCATCTTATGTACAAAATGGCACAGGAAACGCTTATGAAGAAGAAGCCAACAAACAGTCATGACATGAAATGAAAGGCCGTCTTTTTGACCTCCACATGCTTGTATATAGGTTTTATCTCTGGTTGAACCCCTTGGACAATTAAGGCTTTTTTCCCCCCCTTTCTCAGCACACTTTCTTTTCTGCCTTTCTATGTACTAAACTTGACTGTTCCTATCACAGATTTTGATCTTAATATTGATACGTAAAAATTTTCTGGGTTACATTTTGGCCTCTTAACAAGCCCATTTGTAAAGAAGCATGTACAGGATCAGTGTGGCAGAGAGAAGGGGAAAGTTGAATGATAATGAATATTCTGGTAAACTTGCCTACATTGTTCTTCCAGTTTTTTGTCTTTCCCTTCCCTTCTCTAAATTAATTGGCTGTGATTATAACTAACTTCCCCCTTCATGTCTGTTCTTTCCAGTATGCAGGCGTTTTAGCTATTCAAGATTGTGGACCATCAAATTTGCACTTTAGAGAGCGACTCTGACTCAGATCCTCTGTTTTATTTGAAGTTTGTTTTGGTTTTTTCTTTTGCCCTCAGCTAGAAAACAATCATCTGCCAAGTTCAGCAGCTTCAGGCTGTATTTTCTTGGTATCTCAACCCACACAACGGGACTTATTTGCTGCATAATCTCTGTTTGTTCAAGCAAAACAAACTACTGAAATCATAGTAATTGCTCTTACTTTACCAGTGTTTGGTCATCTTCCAACATATCCTGCACATGTCAACTGCTGGTTGGCCTGCTGCTTTAAAACCGCTCTGTGATGGAGAAAAGAGGCTTGAAAAAACAGCTTTACACACTTCAGGAAAAGAACAGCTATGACTTTAGCCTTTTTGCCATTAAGCTGAGAGTTGAAGGATAATGGAAAAGTAGGAGTCTTGTAATGGCACATTTCCCTTGATTAACCTTGTGGCTTTTATCTTAGCAATGTGCACCTCATATTTTTTATGAAGTCATATTTATTATGTACTTGATTTCATGATTTTTGTAAGCCAGTTTAGTTGAAGATAAACCCCAAAGATCTGAAAAAATGCTATTTAATTGAATTATTGAATTAGAAGGACAATTAAATCATGCTTTTTTGTAGTTGTTACAAAGACAGATGTTACAGATATTTGTTGTAATACAACAAAATATAAATAACTTCCAGCTAATAAAGTTACCTGAGGAGTGTAATGCTAGTTTATTTTTGAGTATATCTTACAATATATTTTAGATATATTGTTTTCAAGGACCCTAAAGTATGTTCTTAACTCTGCATAGCATGTATACAGAGCAGTTGTGCAGGAAGGATTTTTGGTGTTGAATAGCTAAATACTAGCCTGGAATGACGGAATGCGTGACATTGTGTGTCAGTGCGTGTGCGCGTACGTGTGTTTGACATGGAAATCAATGGCAGAAGAATCTCCAAATGTTCACCAATTACTCTGTTTTATCTTAAAAGCAAAAAATCAAACACCTTTTTCTCATTGAATTATGATGATGTAACTGGGCGGTCCTTTTTAAATAAGTAATTTGCATAACAGAGGGTATTTGTTTTTAAAGCTTTTGTAAATAAAGGCCTAAGAAATGTTTTCTTACATAACAACAGACTGGTGGTTTTGTTGCAAAATTTTTCCTGGAATATGTTTATTTAGTTCAGCTCTGTTTTGTTAGGCATGATAGTTCTTTTCTACATGCTGATATAGAGGGATCTAACTCACTGCTCCCTGACTGATTTCACATTCAGAGAATTGTGTTCATGCGTTTCCAGTAATTTAATTCTTACTGTCCTGAGCTGGAAGAGGGGTGATTGCAATTTACTTCGGAGGCATCCTAACCCCATTAGTACTTTTATACCATTATGCATTAGATGATGGTGACTTGTTTTAACTTCAGTTGTCTTTGGCTTTAAGGTAGTGATAGTGTAAGCAGGATTTCTTACTGTGGCCTCCAGGGAAAGTTTGCATAGACATGGAATGAAGAACTCCTGAAGTTTGATGCATTTGCTTTAAAGTAGTAAGTAGCTTTGCCTTAAGCATATGGATACAGCTATCTGGTTAACTTGAGCAGAATGACTCTTTGAAGGAGTTTAATGGGTTTTTGTTTTGAAGTAGGTTTTTAATCGAGGATCAAAGGAAGGTTTTAGAGCCTTCTGAATGTGTGCCCACAGTTAAAGTTCTACTGCCTATGGGGATGTGCTTTTGAAGTGACTGCTGAGCATCCCATATGCTGTGCTGTGCTTTTCTTTGCTTCCTGTCATAGAATCATAGAATGGTTTGGGTTGAAAGGAACCTTAAAGATAGTCTAGTTCCAACCCCCCTGCTGTGGAGAGGGACACCTTCCACTAGACCAGTATTTCACTTCAAAGAATTCTACTCCTGAGTTTTCTTCCAGTAACAAAAGTGTTTCTCAAAAGCCACTGGTCAGCATGAAATAGATTATGCTTTTTTTCTCTGAGAGAACTCTTGGTCTGATCACTGTGATCTGTCTGTTGAGAGTTGACTGCAGCTAGGGAGACATCTGTGCATCATTCATTTCCTTGGCAAAATTAGATTTAGTTTCCATTAAGGAGTGATTTAAATTGTGAGTTTTAGAGATTATGAAAAAAGTAATTTCTTATGTGTAGGACCATTACGTGTAAACTTCAGAGCCTGAAATGTGTTTCCAAAGAGGCCAGCTTTAATTGCTTTTGCAAAAATTAATGTGCAGGCACAGTTCCAGCTGTCTAGACATCCACCTTTTTGTTCACAGACAAGAATTCTCTTTCTAGGCCTCTGCTTTTCCCAATCCATTTCAAATACACTGTTGTTGAGTAGGTTTGTCAGAAGAAATGCAATATCAAAACCTGTTATATTTGATCTTTCTATTTTTAATCCACTTGTATTTTTGGCTTTTGGAGTCAGATGAGTGTTCCAGGAACCTTATGTTCTCTGTCACTATTTTTTTTTAATATATATAATTTTTATTTTAGGCATTTAGTTCCTTTCCTCACTGAAACTAGGCAAGAAGCATCCTTGAGGTGGAACACATTCAGAGTATTTAAGGCTTTCTCCCACATGAATTTACTGATGACCTGCAAACTCTGACATCCAAGAAGTTTCTCCTATCTGACTGGTTACTTCACGCTCCAGAATGGTTCATTCCCTTACTCTGAAAATCCAAGAAAAGTAGCAGGAAGCCTGAACAAGGTGCTTCTGATTCAACTCAAAACACAGAAAGGTGGAAGCAGGACATGTGACATTGTCTGAAGTATGGATGAAGGGGTCGGTTTAAGAAAAGCAAAGTTTATCTGAAGTTGGTTCTGGTGAGGGACAAGAAGAGGTGGTACAGGGACAGCAGGAGCAATGTGACACTACTGCTAAATGGGGGCAGGAGACTAACTTGGAAAGGACAGGGGAAAGGCCAAGCTACTCAATGCCTCCTTTGCTTTGGTTTTTACTCTTAGGACCTGTCTTTAGGCATCCCAGGTCCCTGAGATGCCTAGCAAAGTCTGGAATAAGGAAGACTTACCCTTGGGTGGAGGAAGATCAGATTAGGAATGTGAAAACAAACTGGACATAAAGAAGTTCTGTTTAAACTCCCAATTAGTTTTTCAACCTTGAATTAACTAATAACTCACTTAAACATGCACTGAAAGAATGCACTTCTATACTGAAGCAGTTTTTAGAACTTCCCTGGAAGTTTAATATTCACACGTCAGTGGATTTAGGGTGGTGTGGGTTCATTGCAGTTTATTAATCTGTAAAACAATTAAGTGAAATTTTAAATAAAGCAAACTTCTCAAGATTTTTATTCTATACCACCATGTCAGTGACAGCAAAGAAAGTCAAAAGATTCCAGTAGAATTGTGGGTATTTGTCTAACTACTTTAAATTGTTGATTTTGAACAAAATCTCGCAAAGAATAAATCCCATTTTACATAGAGTAAATTTTTACATAGATAAAAATCAGTTATCTCTGTGTACTTTTCTATACATGCCATGAAGTTATTTTCCTGTTATATCTGATGTTTAGTGCACCTTGATTGGTTCATGGGAGATTGTTTTATTTCCCTCTTCCACGAGGGTGCTTATTTGGTGTTTATTTCCCTCTTGCACTACCCTTACACAGGTAGTGAAATGAGGATGATTCTCCTGCATTATTTTAGCAGTCTTGGGTTGGGAATAAATCTGCCCATTCATGCCAGCTGTGAAGATCTGATTACTGCAGAGGCTGGTGATGTCCTTCTGCCAGCACAGATGAGATAGTATTTCCTGCCTCTGTTGAAGTAGGAGAATTTTTCTGCCCAAGTTTTGTCCAAGAGTGCTCTTTCCTGTGCTCCTAAGACACTTGTCTCAGTTAACTGTGTTGGATAATGTGAGGGAGAACTGGAGAAACTGGGAGGGAAGCCTTTTCCCTTCTCTGTGTATCAGACAGAAGTTGGCAGCAGCAGAACTTTTTAAGCTGTGTTAAAGAAAATGTGCTTTATCTTTTGTAGGACAGTGAAGCAGAGTTGGGGCTGTGCTAGCAATACCCTTTCTTTACTTCTCATCATATAATAGCTGAGCTTGGCAAGCTCCCTGTTTCCTTTATTCTTTGTCCCTCTGCATGCTCTGGGGAGTAGCTGTAGTATCTATGATAGTGTTTTATATGAAGCTGCTGATTGTTACTATTGTATCTATTTGAAATAGATAAATCTCTTGATGTGATGGAGAAAGTAACTGGAAACAAAGTTCCTGTTGTTGAGGCTGTAACAATGTGTGTTGTCTATTTTTGCCTTTATAACAGGAGCTCTTTCTTAAATGAACTAAGAATAATCCTATTTTCAGATTTGGAAAAAAAAAAGGAAAGTGACTTCATAAAGTGATGACTGTCAGGAAGTGTTGGGTCTGTTCCAGTTATGCCAATCAGTTAAACTGTGAGGCTGCAGAGGGGGAAAAAGGGGAGATGGCTCACAGCACATTCTTCCAACTGCTGCACTCAAACTCTTGGGACCATCTGCTTGAGATTACAGTGATCTAGGATGGAGGATGTGATCAATGCCTCAAATACTGGATTTCAGGATGACTGAGTTACTGTATTTCAGTGATGAGTGACATTGGAGAAATGAAGGCATTACCTATCTAGAATCAACTTTGAAAAGGGAGAATAATAAAGAGAACGTAAGTAGTGATTGTACATTTCATATTAAACACTTTTAATCTGGACTTCTAGGGAAGGAGAAGAGAGAAAGTAAGATGATAAAAAATTTAAAGAAGGAACAATTGAAAAACTGCTGAGGGAACACAGCAAGGCTTTCCATAGGTTATGTCTGATGTCACTTGCTCAAAGTTTCATCCTAGAAGGCTGCTGCTTTTCCCATCCTACTCCAAGGTCACAGATAAGAAGGTGATAGATGCAAGTGAAGCAGCAATACAGACATCCCACCACCCCCACTGCATAGCAGTACATTCTTTTTTTAAATCTTGTTTTGGATGAGAATGTTTGTGTATGGTTCAATACCAATATTTTTGGAAGAGTTTTAAAAACAGGATGAGCTTGGATCATATACTGCAGGTTATGTCTGAAGTGGAAGAGGTAAAAGCTGCTTTCATCTTTACGTAACTGTTCCTGCAGTTTTAGAGGTCCCTGAGCCAACAGTTTCACTCCTCTCTGCACAGGAGGAGGATCCAGCACTTTCCTAAGGACGATTTAAGAAAGGGGGGAAAGTCAGGCCGCTCTGAAGAATCTGGCTTGGCAGGGAGTGGAGAACTCTTATGAAGCAAAGCTGCTGTGGGTGACAATCCTGGTTAGTAGCTATCTTTCTTGTACCTTCTCACTTCTATAAAGTATAGTGTCTTAAACCCCCTTCCCTCCCTCCCACCCTTTTTTGGGGGACAAAATTCCACCTTTTTAACCATCAACAGTACTCAAAGTTGTACTTAAAGCTCTGTCTGGTCTGCCAGTATAAAGGCATGGAGTGTTTCACCCATGAAAGATGACAGAAGAACTGGTTTCTTCTCAACCTGGTGTCAGTGCGTTGTGAGGTGAAGCTTGGAGAAGGGAAATTCACCCTTAAAAGTCCAAGATGCCTGGTGAAGGGGTGAGGGGGGACATTTACAGCAACTATGTTGTTAGTGAGGCCCTAGTAGAGCTGATGTTCTGCTCTTCAGCTGCTGCATCAGTAACACTGATGGTAGTGTTTCAATGACTACTACATACATGGCATGCTGAACATGAAGCATTTATTTATGTGAGCTATGCATTAACAAGTGGTAAAGTTATACACTAAATTTATGTAGGAATATATTTCCCCCTCCCATCCACATACCAGTCAACTGAACCAGAGGAAGAACTCTCAGTCCAAATAATGATGAAAACCAGCTACAGCATTCCACACACTGAAACAAGCTTGTTTCCTTTCCAGAGTGTCCCTCACAAGAGATACTCAAGATCCATCTGTATTTCATACTGTGCAATGTGCTCTAAGTATGATCCTGCTAGAGCAGGGACCAGATAACCCCAGTGGTGGGCCCTTCCAACCTTTGCCACTCTGAAATTCTGTGTTTCATTCATTACCAGCCACAGTGTACCAAAGAACTTTCAGTCTGTAACCTAAACTGGACAGTGTTTTTTCTCTCCAGTTAAAGAATTAAAGTGCATAACAGCAGCTGTATCTTAACTGCTCACAAAGATTGAGTTCCATTTGCTTAACAAAAATAGTTCTCTGTGAAGACTTTTGAGTACTCCATCACCAGTACATCTACTGATATAGAGTATGTGTGGAATACTTATGGTGCAGACCTTTTGGATTTGTTCTAACCTACAAATAAAGTTTTTTACACATGTAGGGTGCTACGGTTTATATGACTGTTTACATATATACAAAATAAATTTAACTCTGTTGTCATTTGGGACTCAGGCCCATCTGAGGAGTCTGCAGAACTCATCCAGTTTCCACTGAAGCTTGAAATGCAGTCATACCTCTAGACAAATATCAGGGATATTATTTTCTTTTTAGCAAAAAAGTAGATTAGTAACTGTACAGTAGGTACAAAGCACTCCTTAAAAAAAATACAGAAATTACACAAAAGGCTGTAGTAAAGTGCCTAGCAAGAATATAAAGGACAGGAGAATCACTGTAGGCAGACAACATTGCATCCTTGCTACCCTGACTTCTTCACAAATTCTCCTGCATGCATTGTAACACTGACAATGGTTAGTATGTAAAAAAAAAAAAAAAAAAAAAAAATCACTTTGTTATGGAAAGTATTAGAGAGTTTAAAGCCAAGAGTACAGTCATATCATCAGAAATTATACTTTGGAGCATGATTAGCTCAATTTGTCCATACTCTACACAGTGAGAACTGCCAGGAACCCTCAAAGCCTGCTGACAGTGCTTTTCATGGAGACACAGCCCTTGCCCATCCAGAGAGCAGATGTGGCTACAGCTCTCTGGCTCAGATCTGCTCAATGTTTACCTCTGAGCTACTATCCTTTCTTTCCCTTTCTCCTCCCTTCATCAGTGTCTGCTTCCCATGCCTCCATCAGTTTTCTGTGAGGGGGACAGCCTCTGGCTGCAACAAAACTGCAGATTATTAAGGGGTATTGTGCTTTCCAAGTGTGACTTCTGAGACATGGGGAAGCCAGGCATTTCTTGATCCCTTATCTCTGTCCTTTCTCTACATTGATCCCCAGCCTTACTGAGAGATCTCAGAGGCCTGGACACACAGAGACTGACATCAGTATTAGATCCATTTCCATGATGTGTTTTGCTGGGGAAGAAATCTTTGTCTTTACATAAAAATACAGCGCAAGATACACTGAAGCTGAATTTGAACTTTCTACTCAGTATTTTTAAATGCATGCTCCATGACAAACCACCCTGTGACTAACTGCATAAAAAACAAGACTCTACAGATAGAGAACCTGAAGTGTTAAAAAATATATTTTCCCTTTCCCCCTTATCCCTTGACAAGTTTGCCTTTAAACAAACATGAATATGAGGTAAGCTGACAGAAAAACACTGAATAAAGAGCTGCAAAAAATCTTTTGGTAACTAGATCTCTGCAGGCATCATGTAAACTGTATGCTACCTTCATGCTAGTTTAAAAAAGGTGTTCTACATCAAGGGATCCACACTCTGGCACTTCTGGCAATAAACAGATGTTTTCAGGCTGGTAAGATTTTTTGATTAAAAAAAAAGTAAAATATATTTTCCCTCACTAGAGAAAAAAAAAAACCCATAACAGCACATTTTGCTACACCAGCTATCACTTAAGCTGCAAATCCAAGAAAGACAAATTTTGAAGTTACCTGCTGGTAGAAGAGTTGATAGTATCTTTTGCTTTCAGAATTTTATCACTTAGTCCTGCTGCCAGTTTCCTAAACAAATGACTGGCATCTTTACACTGTGAACCAACCTACTAAGTAATTCAGGTTTGATAATAGCAGCACTTTCCTGTTTCAACCCAACTCAGTGTAGTCTGAGAGGTTTTCACCTTTCTTTTTTGACTTGTCTTTTTATCTAGCCCCCTAGAAAGCGTAACTAAGTTCCTCCTAAAGTTGTTTTCAGAATAGAAATTTGCATTTAAATGTAAACACCGATACCATAAATGTAGTGTATACAAAAGGCACAAGACAATTAGATTTGTGTTGCTGAAACTTCCTTGATTTCGAAAGCCCAAAATGCCTCTTCTATTCTGGTCAGTAAACTCTGATCTTAAGAAAGCTGCTGACTCCTAACTTAATTGAATGGGATTTCCTACGTGCAGCAGCTTGGCTTTTTGGTATTGCAATCAAAAGTCTATTGTCCTGTAAATGCAAATATCACAAGTTATAACAGTAAGTCTCCTTGACTGTACATGGCATTCATTAAGTTATGCAGTAAGAAAGGCAGTGTCTTGAAGAAAAAGTGAAAAAAGAAATCCGAGACAAATACTGATTAATAGGAAATTAGGAGCTTGAAAGACAGTGGCCCTCAGTAACTAACACGGGTTGGTAAAAAGCCTTTTGGATCAAAGTTCAGGCCCAACATTTGCTTCCCAAAGGGGTAAGAGCTCCAACAGGACAATAAAATCCCATTTAATAGGACTATTCAGTGAAGCTTCCACCAAAATCCCCAGCTGGCCTGTTTCATTCAGGTATTCCTCATCTGAACACAGGCTTTTTATCACATCACTGAGCAGTGGCACTCTGTTGCATTCAATTAACCAAAGGATTTTTTTCCCCCTCTCAACTTTTCAAACTACTGGTAGGGCAGACCTGAGGGAAAACAGAGCTTTTACAATAATGTTTTCCAAAAAATGTTCCAAAAATAGACACCTTACTTAGGTCTTATCTTCAAAAATTGCTTATCAAGGGCTCAAAAGAAAATACAGTCCACCAAGCCACTAAACTATTCCTAATCAACACTGGCTGTTCTCCCAATTCATAAAGCCAGTAGTGCAAAAATTTGATTTTAAAGTCAACTACTTACAACAATTTGAATTAAAAGGTAAAATTTCAAAACCAAGCCAAGAACATGAACTGATAGTAAGTTCACATTTTTCTTGTGCTGAATATCAAAGTAAAACCAGCCATTGAATTTTTACAATTGTAAACACAGACACTTCTTTTTTTCCACTTTCTAGTACTCAATCAACCTTCACCATTCAAACCCAGTAATTTTAAGTTGAAGCATCCTTTATATGGTTCAGAAGTAGTATGTTTAGTTTCGTGTTTCAAGCAGTGACATGGAGACAGCTAATCATCTGTCAGTTTGTTTTCTGAGCACATCCATAGAGGAGCAGACAGGAGCAGCTGGCCAACAGGGCTGATATTTGGAAGAATGCATCTTCCTTCCAACAACAGCTTGTTCTTAAACTGGAACAGAATATTAATCACAAAACACATTATTTGAATAAAAGAAAAGTAAGAATTATGTTATTGTATCAAGTCTCGTCAACTTGAAGGGGAAAGTGACCAACAGCAGAATAAAAATCCACTCTGAAGAGGAACCCAATAAGACTGTTCACAGATACATTATTAATCTACTTCAGGATGACAGTGGTAAGTACTGACTACACAGCAAGCAGGCCACCAGTTTATAAAATGACACGAGCTATTTTTACAATACTTCCAGATACCAACATAATTAAAAAACAATTCTCTATTACATTAGCATAAACTACATCTGGCATTTTTGGTAATTAGTCCTCTGCTGAAATATGAAGGATTATAGGATACAGGATATTGAACAGATCCTTTAGTGGGACAGAAATCCTAAATCTAAGGCATTGGCAAGGGCTGCAGGCTGTATTTTTCATATCTAAGATGAAACTACTTGGTTTTGTTGTGGTGACTTCAGCACCTCTACTAAAAATATTCTATTCAATCACTAAGGAAAAAATATAACTCATATATTGACAATAATGTAATGAAGTAAAATGCAAAGTAGCTAAAAGAAGTTTTTTTTTATATAAGGGCTCTTATTCCAGCAACTGTATGTCACATAAATGTAGGCAGCAATCTATCTTTTTTGTTACTTCTCCAGAAAGTTTTAACTGCCACACAGAAATATCTCAGAGCTAAGGGTACAACCAATCTGGTGCTTATGCTCATGCCAGAGAATTACCAGTCCTTACTACCCTTCTGAAAGTGCATGAATCCAAGTGAAGCAAAACCAACTTCCAGGAGCCCTTTTATGTGACTTCAGACTTACTCTTTGGAACATAACCTCCTCTGAAAGAAGTCTCTCTTTAAAAAGCCATGTTTCAAAATGGATCCTTCCAGAAAGAAAAAACACCACCAAACAAAGACCCCAAACCCCACAGAGTGAAATAATCAGAGTGAAAACACAACTCTTTCTCAGACTGGACTAAAAGAAGAAAACTGTTAAGAAAGAGCACAAGACATTTATCAATCTAAACTGATGGGAAAACTTGCCTACTTTTAACATCTTTGGAAGAGTCAAAGACCATGTTTGATATTCAGAGTAATCTGAATTACAAAGTTCCAATAAAATGTACACACTCTTCAAAGAAAGATCAAAGTTTAAAAGCTATTACTTAAGTAAATGAAGTGTTAGGACTTTAGAAAGTAGAACTCCAACCTGATAAAATTAGTTGCAATTAATGGTATTTCTGTAACAATCCAAGAATCTGTTTCTTTAAAGTCTGTCTCCAGTATTTTACTCTTGATTAGTGATGACATGTAAGACATGAAACTAACTGCAGGTAAAAGTAATTTAGTCTTTTCCAGAAGCTGTTGTTTCATTGAAAGAATGGATGGATTAAACAGTGCAGAAATGCAACGTTTTACATTTTGAACAAAGGGTCAGAAATGAGGGGTTTATATTCTATTAAAATATACACAGAGCAGTGAAAATTGCACTCACTGTCTGAGTTTCCTTCGTTCATCTTTTTAACTCTCTTCATCTGACACCCACATTTTCAACACCTCTAACACTTCACATCATCATCAAGTTTGCAGATGTACCTATATCTGGAACTGTGTCTTCATCACTGAACGCAAAACCAGAATGCAAGGGCCAAGAGGTTTTTAAATTTCTCTTATGAACCAAACTGAACTTCTGGGAACTTTTTGGTACAAGCTATGGGCCCATCTGTTGGTATCTGCACACCTACTAGTTTAATAATTTGCCTTGACAGTGCAATACCATTCCTAAATGGGTCTAGTAACAATCACTGCAGTTCCCTGATGACTTTCCATGCCTTTCATTTCTTCCATGAGGGACCACGAGCAACCTCAAAGCCATGACAGCATATCCAAGAGTCATATCACACATAAATGAAGGACATTCACTTTAGATGCTTTTTCAGGATGACTGAAAAGGTGCATCCAACAGCTGAGAAGAAATGACCTTGCTGGAACAACTCCTCCATACCAATCATTTGGTATGAAGAAATTCTTAAGGTTGGAGTCAAGCTTTTTGTAGAGTTTTTAAATAAAAAATAATTTAATTCCGTAAGTTTTGGTGGAGTTATATTCAAGTACTAGAGCGAATGTAATGATTGTGTTCATTCTCACAACCCAGGGTAAAGGTCAGCTCCTGTTATGTATCTAACAGAATTTACTAGTTGCTTCTCAAACCTGCTTTCTGGGAAGCCTGTGTTGCAAGATACTAATGCAAGAAATCAAGAAAATCTCAGCTGTTTTTGACAACATATGACTAAATGCACAGGAAGTCATATGGACACCTTTTGTCTTCGGTAGGCAGCATGTTTTATTATTAAATAAAATGTAGCTCAGTACCTGACTCACAGCAAGACATCAATAATTTATATATTACACTATATCCTTTTTGCTTCATCATTTCATAGACTTTTACCTGTTTAGCAGACAAAGCTATGATCTTTGCATTCAGTGTTAAGAACCTGCCTAATTTTCAAACTTAGTGTTACAAATACTAGCTGAACAGCTTGAATACTCACAATTTCAGTATCTTTCTTAAGAAAGGGAATAATAATAACATTATGTTGGACTATTACCTAAAAACCAATGAGTATAAAGACCAAACTAATTTGCAAAATGACACATTAAGAAATAGGTGGTTTAGTTTAAAGTTATGAATTTATGTGCTACTACACATGGTAAAAAAATTAATGGAAGAATAGAAAACAGGATGTGTTTTAGTAATTTTCTTTTGTGCATTCTTCAAACAGTAAGGAATCATTAAAAAAATATTAAATACAAAGAATATTAACATACCTTTCCTTACACGTTCAGATTTTTTTTAAGGGAAATTAGGTTTCATTTTCCATGGTTAATGCAGGATTGCTCATACCTTAAAAGACAAAAAAAAAGTATTCCCATAGAAAAAAAGTCTCATGTCTATTTCAGCAAATAATACAACCTTGAATTAACAATCATTTTAATGTCATTACTCTATTACCAAGTCTAGTCCTGTCCCGTGTCTATTACACAGCTTTTCACTAGCTGCAAACAGGTGTCACCTCTCTTATAAGCAATTTGTTGGCAAAGGTGCTCTCAGGCCTGGCTTAAAAAATAATTAGCACCTACTGGTATCAGTGCTCTGATACCCCTTGGTCAGGTTTAACTGGGAAAGGCAGAGCAGCTTGACACACAGAACTTCCTACAAGCATGTATTTAAGAAAAGCTTCATGAATTTTGGTTCACGAATACAAACCATGTGACCACGGTCATTGTTACACTTATCCTCCAAAACTAGTTTGTACAGCACAAATCACTGCAGCATAAGTCAACTCCTTACCAACTTTGCCCTTTTCAGCCTTTGCAGTAGTTTCTGACCAAGATGGTGTATCTGTAAGTAGGTGGCTCTGGGAATCACGCAACGGCTTTGCAGGAAACAGATGGTTCTCACTGTAGTGCCAATAAAAAGAACATTAGTGAACTGCAGTAATTTTTCATCATCTTACCACACATTACAAACGGTTTGTCATACAAGTATTTTCCTTACCCTACCTTGCTTCTTGTCTGATGAATCACTACTTTTTTTATCATTATGCACATTACACTGTAGTTGTCACAAGTGCAAACACAAACTAAAAAGCACAGGGATTTTTAATCTGACAGCTATTTTATATTAATACATGTACTTCAGCCCCAAATACACTCTATATACCTATATATTTTTCTTCACTACAACAAACTTGATGTGATAAATAGTGGAGAGGACATCTCAAAATTTTTCCTAAGAGATTTTTTAAGCTACAGAATGCTGGCGTACAATAAAACATCAGTAATCAGCTAGCTGAAATGTCATATATTTCTTTTATGAATAAAAGATTATCAGTAGGATTCCATTATCATTTCTTAGCCACATATTCACTGTACTTATCAAGCTTTTCATTACATATGTGTTTCAAAAAAGATACAATATGAATTTATTTAAAGGAGACTATGCATATTTTCACACTTGAAAGATGTCATATCCATCAAGGATAAGAATTATTAAAACATGTTCTATTATCAGCAGAAACAACACTTAATATTCAGCTTGCTGTGCTTTGGCCCAAGTGCCATTAGGGATGATTCCCTTACGTGAAGCAGCTTTCACTGGACAAGAAAAAGCAGGCATCCCCCAAAAGCCATGCAAGGCAATGGATTAGTATCACAGGCAGACTGACAAACCATCTCATACCTGTGTGTAAAGAATACTGCTGATAAGCACTAAGCAGGTGTGAAAAATTCAAGCTCTGGGATGCCACTGAACCCAGACAAAGCACCTTAGGGGAAAAACCCACCCCACCTCATGCCATACATTTAAATATAAATCTGAGGATTAGCTGATTTATAGATTAACTGTTAAAATACAATCTGGAGTTATTAAAAGGATACTCCTCATTTTCTTATCACTTCTAAGTATATTATACATCATTCTGTTTATGTGTGCACAGGAAAAAAAATCAACTATTTAAAATGAGTAACAAAAAGCAGATTACTTTTTAGATGTTGAATTAAGTCCACCAGGTGTGGAAGCTTGCTCAGGATCCTGATTAACAAGGCAAGTTGGAAAGGAGCAACCATCCCCTAAACTGAAAAATTCAGTATTAGTGTCATATGTACAAAAAACTCTCAACTTGGAAGAACTTTTTTTATTAAAGTGGTACTATATCTTACTTCAAAAAAACTAACCATCTCCCAAACTCTCTGTGATTATTCTACAGTTTAAACAAATGAAGCATTAGGAACAGCATACCTTGAAAACACAGGCAGCAACCAGTATTTCTTCTCATCACCAAACACCTGCCTGAGGTTTTTGCTGAAGCCCAGGCTAAAGCCATTCTTATCTGTTCTGTGACGAAATATGGGAGCTCTGAATACCTCTAAAAAGAAAAAGATTAATTTGCAGGTTAGCATGTTTAAGCCTCCCACCAGTACTTAGGCAATTGCACTCCAGGTACCAAGAGGAAAGCCTGTACTGTCCAAATGACTGAGAAAGAGAGTGAGTGCACTCTTGGAAGCCAAAGTCAGGCACTGTGTGTAGCAAGTCCAATGGCTGAGGAAGGGTGGATGCCTCCTTCACCCCTCCTCCCTCATCATGGCAAAGAAGAGTGAGAAACTCAGTTTTTAAGAAGGTATGATACGTTTCTATGAAGATTTCAGCACGTGACTATACCGCAGACAGTGTTCAAGAAAGAAAAACCTAAACAAAGGATTTACTACAGAAAAAGTAATGGAAAAGAAGAAAAAGTCAACCTACTTTAGTAGTAAAAACTAGCTTTTCACACACTAGGGTATGAAAATACTGTGTGTTTTTACCACTGCATAAAGAAACGTCTTTGCTCATAGACCCAGATTATTCCCCCTGGCCATCCAACCTAAATTTCTGGAGAAGAGAGCTAAATATAGCTGCAAGTGTTGCAAAGTGCCTGAAGCAGAAAATTCATGCACTTTCCAGCAAGTGACTGATAGCCATTTAATTCCCTTAATTGGCTATACATAGCAGGCAAGCTCTGATGTCCTGACAGTACAGCTCCCACAAACCATGTCAGAATCATGCTCGGACTGTCCTTCTGCAGTCAAACCTTAGCTATGAACTGCTGGAAGTGACCTTCCAGCAGTGTGTGTTAATTACAATGGGTTTTAAAGAAGGGGGAAGGGAAAATGGAGGCATCCTTTTAGATGTCCATTTTAGACTAGGAAAAGAACTCCCAGGATGATTTAAGCACAGTCACACTTAAAGGTATCATGGCTTCATTAGCCAATTACCCCATTTTTAAGGCTTCACATATCCCAAAGTAAAATGGGAAGAGACACCAAGATCTTTTGGAGTAACTTAAGTATGCAGGAAACATGTTATATTACTAGTATGGAATTCCATTTGTTTTGAAAACACAAATGTTGAATTAGAAGTGTAATGCATTATGATTCTCTCTGAAGAAATTTTTTGCACTAAAATTATAAGATCAGTTTATAAACAAAACAGTAATTTATTTCTGTTCAAATAGGCATCTTTAATAAAAATTTTCTCTACTTATACCTAGATAGAAATCAATATCAGTAAAAAATTGTTCAAAGTCAATGATTTGTTAGAATATTGAAGAAACTCAAAAATCCTAGAGGAAATCTTGAAGTAAACAAGCTTTCTTCCATTGATACAGATACCTATTTTCAAAGTTTCCATTAATCACTAAAATTATCATTAATCATCATTAACAAATCCAAAGAGAACTGGAAAAAACAGGTCAATACACTGGCCTACTTTAAATCAGCTTACGTCAACAGGAAAGCATTTAGAGATTTAGAAATTTTAATAACTATATTGCAAATTGGAATTATTACAGTCCACCATGCAGTAGAGAACAGCCAAAGTCTTCTGAACTTTATTTATTAAGTTTTTTGATCAGACACATGTGCATTCAAGCATTGCATGTCTGAGCACGCTAACATTTATTAGAAATTTATCTTTATTTTAATTTTTTTAGCTTAACTTTCTGTTAAACTGTGGATGGAAAGCAGTGAGAGGAAGAAGATTAAGTTTATTATCTCTCAAATTTCCAGGGAGCATAAGAACTCAGGAGTCTTCTAACCAAGATCCAAGGAACCTGTGTAGAATTGCCCAGTCCCTCATTACCCCCTTGCATAAAAGATAAATTTATAATTTATTTTTTGCTGTCAAACACAGAAGCATTAAATCTACTTACCTAATGTAGATTTATTCTTGCTGACAAGCCAACAGTGATACCCAAAGAGAGAAGACAAACTGACAGAAAACATAGCTGCAGCAAAGAATAAAAACATGATGTGGAACTTGGCTTGAGTATCAGGAAGGCCATTCTAAAAATTAAAAAAAAAAAAAAAAGACATTAGAATTGGGGAAATAGCTGTTTCATTTGATTATTAATAATCCTCTATTCAGCCAAATCAAATTCAGCACACAGACAAATACACAACAAGAATATCAATAAAGGGATTACAGACCTCCCATGTACGACAGCCATGCATTTAGTTTGGTGACAGCATCTCAGTTAAAGAAACAGGCCCTTTCTTGGGAAACTGTAACTACTGAAAGCAAGAATCTGAAATTTAGATCTGAACTTCGATGCGTTTTTTAAAGAAGAATAATTTGAAAAAGTGAAGGCTACATTTTTGTATGTGACATACTTGTTTACAATGTAATGCCTTGGAATCACAGAATGCCTTGGCTTGGAAGGGACCTTAACAATTATCTAGATCCCAACGACCCACCATGGACAGGGGCACCTTCAACTAGACCAGGTTGCTCAAAACCCTATCCAGCCTGGCCTGGAACACTTCCAGGAATGGGGAATCAATAACTTCTCTGGGCAACCTGTTCAGTGCCTCACCACCCTCACAGTGAAGAATTTATTCCTAATACCTAATCAATATCTGCCCTCTTCCAACTTAAAGCCATTTCTCCTTGTCCTATCACTACATGTCCTTGTAAAAGTGTCTATCTTTAGTTTTGTAGGTCCCCTTAGAATCTTAGATTTCTTGCACAGCAGTAGCTTCACACACTTAAAGACAGTATGTAGATCAGAGTACTTACTGTCCAAAACTTGATAAAGTACTGCAAATCTGTTGCAGCAATGAAAAGGCAGTACAGTAGCGAGTAAGCCAAGAAGAGAAGAAAAAATTTGTAATTGGAGAATCCTACACAGTTGTTCACCCTGATAAAAACCAACAAAAAACACATAAAAATGAAATGTCATCAAAGTAGTCTTTGCTTTCGCCCAATTTAAATTAAACTTATTTACTCTAAAAACATTTATACCAGCATATAAACCAAGTTTTGCTTCCTATCTCTGCTGCCTCAAGCTACTGGAATGGATTTAGCTTCAAGTCTCAAATTAGAGTAGTAACCCAAATCAAAACACCACCACCACAAAAAAGCCCAAAGAACTTTACCAGGTAACACCACTTTCAACAGCTACTGAAACAAAATTTTCACTTATGGTATGAAATTTGTTCTCAGCACATCTGATGTAAATGTGATTGCAGTTACCTATTTTTTTTTTTTTTTTGTTTGTTTGCAGGTAAGAATCCATATTATACAATTAGGTATACTGTATGTCACCTGGGACAGTAACAAGCCAGGAACTGAAACCTAACTGAATTTTGTGAGAATAAAAGCTGTCTCATTCAATCCAGATCCTCCTTCATTAATCATACTATGTACTTAAAACTTCTCATACTATAAAGCTTCTTAGTAAGGTTCTCAAACGCAACAGCATTCATAGGAGATTCCTAAAAATATTTATATTTACATAAAATAATGAGAGAAATGCTACTCTGGAATAGAAAGCATTCCATATCAGTGACAACATGACAGGGAAAAAGACATCAGAAACACATCTGAATGTTAAAATAAAACTCATTTTATCACTTTCACATATTGGCTTTAAGATCACCTGTCTCCCATTTGTAAAGATTTTTATACACGATAGTGAGCAACTAGCATACACTACAATGATGAGGGTGCATTTAGTCCCATAGCAGCTTCCCATTTCAGACAGCATACTAAGTATTATGAATTTTAGAGCTCTATTAAACATATAATGATATTGCACCACCATATAAAAAATTGGAGCACTTTCCATGGGCAGTGTATTGGTAAACTGCTTCCTCTTCTATTTGGTTGCATTGAGAAGCTAATCAAAGTTATCTTTGCACTAACCTTGACAGAGCTCCTCATATGAGTTTAAAAACAACTAACTGATACTGCTGTCAGAAGGATCAGCCAATTAAGACAAGACTACATCCATAAAGATACTTGTGTATTGATGAATAATTAAAAAAAAAAGTAGAAGAATGTAGGGATGTAGGGTGAGGCTCAACTTTAGCTTTCAGAAGTGCTGGCAAGCTACCACAACTATTCTCTTCTTTAGGAAGACAGTGATGCTAATGGCAGAAGACATGCTAAAAAGGTAAGGGTAAAATCTTAAAACAGCAAAGAAATTTTCACTGTACATTACTGTTACCCATTCTCAGGGTGGGTAGCGAGTTGGGTTAGTTTGTTGTAAGTTTCTTTAGACAAAACATAACACCTTGGCTAAACAATAAATTTTGAATTCTCATTTAAACATGCAGCAATAGCTAAGCATTCACATTAACTGCAGTTAAGCACTCACAAGACATTGTTCTAATTAAAGGAAAAGAAGATACACTTGTAAGCTCATCATTATTTGTATCAAAAGGTAAATATAAAATTCTCCACAGTAAAGTGGGTCTTTTCATTAAACATGTCAAAGTAACCAATTCCATGATATACTGCAAGCAAGTCAGGTTCGGGTTTTCTACAATAAGCCTACTTTCCTTTCACGCTACTTATTTTTGAACTTTCTTACTTAAGACACTGTTTGATGTGAGGAAAGAAATATCAAGTGAAATGTTATTCCCCAAAGATGAAGTTTCTTGAATCAAAGGTAGATTTATTTCTAAATAAATCTAAATAAATCATTGTGCTGTTTTGCACAATGGCATGTGGTACACATGTCAAAATAAACTTGCATAAATTATTATGCTACCTTCAATTCTGAAAAGGCCCCAGACTGCAGAGATCTTACTGGAAAAGAATAGGTCATCAGAAGATTGAAAAGAAAGTAAACACCACAGTTTTGTAATTGCACTGTTTAAGCATGTAGCATCAAATCTTAAACCTCATGAACAGTGAGGATTTGAAGTCTAACATTTCTGAGAACGAGTAAAACTGATAAATATACCAACAACTGGCTATATAATGTTATCTTATTGCAGCAAAATACTCAAACGGTCAAAACAGTCCAGAATAACAATTTGGATTACAGCTAAAATTTTAAATGCTCCATTTTCAAGTACAAAAAGAACATATATCATTCCTCTCGGAGGGGTTAGTTTACTGAAAATGCCAGGCAAACAAATCATTTACAAGGCACTGAAGGTGATGCAACTCAGTTACCAAAAAGCATCACAGCATCCAGGACATGCTAACTATTTGGATTACTCAAAAGATTAAAGAGAGATGTTTTCAAATTATTCCTAAGGTGCTCCTAAATGCACCTTGTTAGTACTAAGAGTCTTATACACAAACAGTATTTCTGGTGATGCCTCAAGCCATTGGATTCCCACCTGCAGCTCCATCTGTATACAGTGAGCAGCAGCAGCACTAGAAATCACCAATGCAGCCCTTAAACCTTTCAGAGTAGTTAGTGGGCAGTTAGTGTTAAATATTTCCACTTATCACAGCACTTCCATTAGTGCAGGAGTGACAGCCAAAATAAGGCCTTCCAGAGAGCAGACGACAGCTGACTTGGGGCTAAGACATGACAACCTCTCATTACCTCTGCCTTCCAAGCTTCATCTTCCTTTCCATAGGTTATTTTTACCCATTCTCTCTTGAGAAAACCTTCTGGCAGAATATTAAATTAGAGATAGCTCTCATTGCTGTTTCCCTGCTCTCCCTAAGTGCCAGGTGAGTTTTCCCCCTTCCTTCCCACCCAACTTGCTCCCACCAAAAAATCACAAGATGAAAAGCAAACCAGAACCTAACAACGTTCAAAAAGGCTAAAACCCATCCATTATACTGAATTGCACCCTTACTTTTGTTAGCAAGGTAACTGTGCATTTCCCTAAGAACCTTTGAACATGGGTCTTTACAGCAAACTATAAAGCCTGATCAGCACCTCTGCAGTATTTCAAAACTCTTTCATCTCTTCTATGTAGTTCTTCTTTTCAGGATGAGCAAGGAACTGTGAACATCTGCTCAAATTAGGAAAAAAAGCACATTACCTCCTTTTCTAATGTATTTCTGTTACTTGGAATACAAAAGGAACACCTCTCCATGAAGAAACAGTACACATCTTTCAATTACCTTCTCTATTTGTATTTTTATTTTTACACCCATTGCTTATAAGACTAAAACCAATGAGCAGTGTAAACACTCTCTCAAACTGGGTATGTGTATGTTGTTAGATTAAGAAGATTGCAAACATGTATAGTAAGCTAATGCTACTGAGAGGGAAACAGAGTTTTTCTAGAAGTTTCTGCCCTAATGAAAAAACACTTTACTGTCCCTTTACACAAAATCTAAGTACTGTTTATGATTTGTTACTTGATACTGTGGATTTTTATTCTGAAATTGGAGCTTACATGAAGGACATTTTCATGTAAATGTCTTAAGACAGAAAAACACAAAAAAATCCCAAAGAGACCACAAAGCTTTTAAGAAGTGGTTTAAATGTTTATAATACTGAATGTTACTAGTAATATTGAGACTTTTCACTGATTTTTTTTTTTTAAGGAAGAGCCTGGCAACTGTTTATTTTCTTCTTAGCACTTTTGACAAGGCAGCTATTAAAAAGCTGAAAAAAGGAAACTGGTTTTTTTGTTCTAAGAAATATCTCTACATTCAATGGTTTTACCTGTTTGCTTTGTTTGTTGTTTTGTTTAGGAAGCAACTTCTAACAATTATTAACACTGAACATCATCAATTTTCACATGCTGATTATCCCGACAGCAAAAAAACTCTACACTGGTAACCATTTCTTTCAATTGTATCTACCATGTAGATGTAAAATAAGACAGGATGCTTAAAATCAAGTTACATTATGGCAGATGCTGTAGTCAGGACCCAGAGAAACAGGGGGAGCCCAGCAGCCCTTCCTGCCTCAGGGCAGAGCCTCTACTCTGTCCTAGAATCTGATATAAGAAAGTGTCAAAACAACTGCTTAGAACTATCTACCATTCAGTTTGTCCAACAGAGGGGATTTTTCTTTTCTGATCATTTTACATGATGAAGAACTGCCATGTACCACTCAATCCTCTAAACTTGGACCTTACTAAGCAACTATCTTTAATTATTTCTGTGAGATACACCTGCCAAACTGACATAAAACTAATTTTACATACTGTCTATCCACTGGTTCCAAGAGCTGCTAAGAAAAGACAGGAGAACCAAACCACTGTGTGGGCTGACACAGCAGCAAAACGAGGGAGGGTGGAGGCAGAGGGGAGAAAGAACGAAAGAAAACAAAGAACCCATAAAATTGAAAGTGCTAACTTGGTGGTTCCAGCAAGCCCACTCCAGCTGTCCTGGGAGATTTGGTGAAAGAAACTAGGACACAGCCTTGCCCTTCCATTTTAAACCTAGAGTACCACTGCACCCTTCAGTGCAACTAAGGCAGAGTAATATTCAAACTCTATGAAGAAAAGATGCAATTCTTAAAAGAAGTTCTCACTGATGAGAAGCCTACTTCATCCATACTTGTAAAAACATAGAGGTACCCAACACAAAAGTCCAAGAAAAACGATATTTGAAATCCTGGCTCTTACAGAAGAAAAGAAGATAAAAACTTCCCATTTCTGTATGTTACAACCAGGAAAAGAGGAGTTACAGTAAATAACTCCATTCTGCAAGACCAATAACCTCACATATGCATCTAACCCTAGGATGCTGAAGCACTGTTGTCACGGCAGGCCACACAAAATGTACTTCGCCAAATCAGAACATAAGAAAATAAAAGCAATAATACACTCACCAAGGGCAGTGATGATCCATTTTCAAAATGCATCTTAAAAAAAAAAAATGCCAGCAGAGTTCCAAGCATTGACAAAAGACAAAAGGAAAAAAAACTGTCAGAAGCGAAGTTACATGCCAGATTTAAATAATTTATATACAGATTAAGAATTATCCATATTTACCATATGTTATGTAATCTATTTAATAAATACATCTACTTAAATTCATATAATACAGTTTACCTAGAAGGGAACTGCAGAAATGGCAGATAAGCCAAACTGAAAACATTTGATACATCAAGAACTTACGATTTAAGAAAATGCAATCTGTAGGACTTGGTCAACTTTAGCATTTGGTCCTCAATCTAAATAGGATTTTCAACAACTGTTTATTTTCTGGCAGAGCCTTAGAAACTGGGCTAATTCAATTATCATGTAGTCATACAACTAAATATATTTCCAAGAACATGGTCTGTTTTTATAGAAATATATACATGTTTCTATGCAAATAGCAAGGCTTTTAAGAGCTTACCTTGTACAAAAAATCCCAAACACTTCTGCAATTAATCACTCTCCGATAATAAAATGTTCACGAGAAAATCAGATGCAATTGAAACGTGCAGATTTTGGTAAGGTAAGGACAAAATAAAGGTATTCTACAAAATATGTTAACTAATTGCATTCTGCAAATTTCACTCACATTTTGTAGGATAACAAGTCACCTTTTTTCTTCACTAGAAACACATGATTATGCTCCTATCTTACACTGCAGCCACCATTCCATACAACACAACCAAGATGCTCTTCCTGCCTCAACTCTGTCTCTCTTTCAGTGCCTCTGCTGCTTTCCTGGACAAAACAATGTCTTCTCCACCTCACAATTGTGTTGGAATGTTTGACCAGCAGAAGAGTATCTGGAACAGCCTTAAAGCTAAGGATAAGTCACCCTTTGAGGAAGTGTCTTCTCTCAAAGTTTGAAATATAAAGCACTGGGGGGCCAGAGAGAAGAAACACACAGACATCCAAGCTAACTGGAGAAGGGTCAGAGTAAATAGCCAAAAGAAAGTTTAAATTAGAAAGCAATCAGACTTCTGGAAAGTATGGATATGAACTTCCTTTTGTGCAAGACAAAAAAGAACTTAATTTTATGGCTTCAGTTAGAAATGGGAAAATGCTTGGCTGTTTCTTTCTTTAAACAAAAGTAACCTGCAAGTCATGCAGTAAAAGATATTAAGTTTATTACCTCAGGTAAGATATAAGTGATATGATTAGATTGAGATGGATAGTTTATTCAGATTCTAACAGAAGAACCACATTTTTTTATCAGCTATTTTTGGTTACATTTTTAAGGAAAATTCTTTATTAATGTTTATAATTTTTAACCGTTATGCAAAGAATGTATAAGACCATCTATAGCTTAGTCTAATTTATTTCATGACTCCCATGCTGGTATCATGGGAGTCATGAAATAAATTAGACTAAGCTATAGACTTCCTTAGAAATAAGTAAATGAAAAATAAATCTAACAAAAAGAAAATATAAGGGGAAAAAGTGTATCTGCCAAAATATTAAGCCTGAAAAATCTATCCATAAAAAATAAAAGCTTCTGTGCTAAAAAAGAAAAATTGGTTAATTCAGAAAATCACTTATTTAAGAAATATTCTTACTTGTCGCACACAGAACAGTGATGGCAACGATCTGGTTTTACAAGATGGCATCTGTCACAGTATCTGATTGCTAAAGAAAAAAGTTCCAATATTACATTTCAATGTACAGCTACACATTTTGATTTCTGAAATCTGTGCAAAAGTAAATACTATCAGCTCAGCCCAGCAGAACCCCCAGGAAAGCATTTCAGCGTGATCAGAAGCAATTGCAAATACTGATGCACTCTTCAACTACTTGCAATGCTGAATCTATCAGACTGGACCCAAAAAGCTCAGTTTTTGCAATCTCTGCTAATCATACTAATCTCTTTTTCTCCCCAAGCCTTTTAGCTCTGCAAAACAACCAACAAACAAAACCCTCACTAGACTGGAAAAAAATTAAATACTGTTCAACAATATAGCTATTTTAAGCTATTATTCTATCAGATTTAATTTATTATGTGAGATTATTCAAAACCTGACAATATGAGTAGGGTTGGATTAACTCTTAGTTTGGAAGATCTTTTGTTCTTGCAACTGAACGACCAACAACTAAAACAGTAACAGTTTTTTATTGTGATCTATCTAGCTATACATGACATACAGACAGTGATTCTGTTTTTATTATTTTTTAACCTATGAAAAAAGAAATTTATGCCGTTAATGAGTGCTACAGCCCCTTCTCAACTTGTTAGTATCACAAGCCACTTGTTAGTATTGGTTTGAAAACAAAAGCAAGCCACTGTCAATCCACTTTAAAATCTTGAATTGTATGCTGCAATTTACTTCCTAACAATCTTTATACACTGAAGAAATGTAGCTGCAAAAAGCTACATTATTGGACCACTTTGTTATTTTATGAAATATGAAAAAACACTTCTTCCCTTCAATCCAAACCCTTGAAAATTCTTTTTAAATTAGATTAAGTAGTATATCAAGACACCTGCCTTTGTTAGTCTCCTGAACATTTATTTACCTCCAGACATTGTCCGTGTATAGATAGGAAGATCCTTGGCTGCTCGTCTCAAGACTTCTTGCTGGGATTCACCTCTAGGCTCCCTCTCTAGGGATTCCTTGTCTGAATATGACAGATGAAACTGGAATAATTTAAAATCAAAGAAAAATTAGCAAATTCCAAGTTAAATATGTAGATGTGTAAAGAGGAATAAATATTCATTCTATAAAGATGGAGTAGCAACATGTATAGGGTATTACAGCAAATAACCCAGCATTCCCATTACAACTAATTTATTTTATGGCAACTGAAGACAAAATTAATAACACTTCTGATTTGGTATTGATGCAATGCTGAATGCTTCCAGAAGTATTAAGCAACATTCTTCAAGAGAAAGATCAAGAGCTTATCATTCCCTTGAAAGGTCAGTCACTTTACTTCTGTAATGCCAAATATTAAGTAATGAATATAACCTAAGGATGTCAGTATTTAACTGAAAGAAAATAGACTACTAGTAACAGCAGAAAAGACAGCTTTATTTCTCTCTTGGTGTCTGGCATTTTTCCTTTTATTCTTTGTCACTGCTGTTGTCTTCATGCAGGTGTCATGATGCGTTTTTTACTTTAGACACTGGTTGACAGAAGGAAGAGATGGTTCTTGTATGGCAAAATAACCACATTTTGAGTATCTTCCTGAATAAAATGCCAGCTTCTGTCACTGCTCAAAACAGTAACAAACATGGCTTTTGCAAGTGCTGAAAGGTAAAAATTATTGAAAGAGATGCTTAGTATACTTGAAGTAGTACAAATTTCTTAAACTCCATAGTCCTCTGCAACACAAGCAACATAGCCAGCTTTGTCACTGCAGCTTCTAGAAACAGGCAGAAGTCTTTGCTATCTGTATTGGAGAAAGAGGATACAAAAATCACCTTTGAAAAGAAGTCCACATTTGGCAGGAAGCGCTGTCTCTATCCTATGCCAGAAAAAGAAGCCCTCTGCACAGCATTTATGTCTACAGGAAGGCTAGTCATTACAATAATATTGATTTTTTTTTTCCTAAAAGAAAGTGATGCTTGTAAAAATAAGAAAGCAAACAGAAACATGCAGTTAGGAGCCTATTTTCACTTCCATAGAGAAGGCACCATTCCACCCTTCCTGACAAAGCCCACAGTCTTCCAGCTGAAGCTGGATATTCACTGCTTGAGTTTCTCAGGTCATCATTATTTTCCCTTGCAGGAGCACACTCTTACCAACATCTAAGTGGATTTACACTGGGATACATAAGATTTTTCTCTGCAGAAACCTAATTTAAAAGATTTTTTTAAATGCTTATTTGATGTAAACATATTTACTGTTTAATCTTTTTTTACTGTTCCTCAGAGCAGTCCTACATCTAAAACCTTTGTGCCTGGGTAACTGTTTTCATTCACCCATCTTCATGCAGTGCTTGTATAAAGCTGGTATGCACATGCAGAAAATGGCACACACTACAGTAAAGTCCCTCAAAACCTACCTTACATGTAAAAGTTTGAAATAAGCTTAAAATAAAGCAGTGTGGTTTGCACCAGCTGCAGTATTCATGCGAACAAAATACAAAAGCTTTATCTGGTTTTCACTCTTCAAGTGAGTATTTGCTAGTTCAGTTCAATTGAAAATACTTCTTTTTCTATTTGCAGACCTCATTCTACAAAATGGAATCCAAACATAATTTAACATTACAAAATACCTTAATTAAATTTTTAAAACACTGCTGTAGTAGAATAGGAAAAAGACATGAAACAACAAAGATGTCACTTACTGCCAGCAACACTGTAAATTCAGAGAACACAGGAACACCACACATTGCTTTCTATTACTCAATTACAGTACTTTTCCTACCCCATTTGAAATTCTCCAGTAGCATTGTATGATGGATTTGGAACCGTGCTATAATCAGCAGGATTTGTCAAAATGATTTTACTGGCATCAGCCCAATGACTTGAAAACCCTTCTAATTATCATTCACCATATACATGCATACATTTTGATATGTAATTTCCAAATGAAATAGGTTTTTAATCTATTTTGCTCCTACCCACCCTAGGCTGTAGTGAAGACTGCAGTGTGAACTCCAGTGAAGATGACAATTAGTTTGAATTATCTACTTGCTTTCATGATTACATATCCTAGTAGTGAATGAAAACTATTTGGAAAAGAACCTCAACACAACAGACAGTAGAAATCACGAGCTATTCATTCTAGGTTGACCTGGTACTTATAGCAGCTAGAGTTGCATCCATGCCAAAGAAGTGTTTGCTCTGTGGGTATTTCAAACTGCAGGGCAACCATAGCATGATTCCTCCTGACCTCAGAGGTTGTGTAAAATAGCACCTACTGAGGACTCAGGGGTTTCTGTACAAAGACAGAATGGAAGAGGCCAAAAAGTTGTGCTAGCTATAAAAAGCTGCAGGGGCAGAATTTCCATCAGGGCCATTGATGGAGAACCCTCTCAGACCTCTTTTTTCATGTGTTTGTTCTTTACTATCTCCTTTCCTGCTTAGCCAGCTGTGGCTTCCCACCACGAGCTTACCTAATGTGCACTCCCACCACAGTCCAAAAGTTCCTTCATACCAAAACAGACGGGGAAGAAGTTTTAATTCAGAGGACAACACAGATGCTGACAAGAAATCTAAATTTTTGCCCACGTAAAAGTCTGAAATTCCCAAGGCAAAGATTTACACTTCTAGTTCAAATAACTCATATTTTTCAAGTGGATAGGATATTTTTCTTCTACCATAAATATCTCATTTTAAAATATCTATTAAAAAAATTAGAGGAATTGCTACTTTTTTTTATCTTGGTGACTACACAGATTGCAATCTGACTCCTATTAAGAAGCTGTCTGCCATCTGTGTTTTTCTACAGAGTGTAGAACTACATGAGATCAGACACTAAGTTATTCCAACACTACAAAACCAGGCATTTGGCTAGGCTATTTCATAAACAAGAGTTAAATTTATCTTACTTCTTTTGAAGGATTCATTGGTAGCGTAAAGATTGTTTTCCAATATGACCAGACGAACAGCATGAAAAATATGTGGTAAGCAACCAGGCACACAACTAAAATCAGAAGGGAACAGAATTAATACAAACAGACCAGTGATATTATAGTATTTACAAACAGTGCCTGTAGGCATCACAGATAGTTCTCTAACAGATGTAAATACAGAAGCTCTGGAAAAGCTTTGCAACAAAAGTATTGCACTGCAACTTTACATAAGACAAATACAAACTGTGTGGGGAAGGTCATGATACAGTCTACATAGAGTACAGAAGTCTGAGGAAAATGGCTAATACCCTAATAAAGCCCCATCATTAATTAGCAAGCAGTCTCCCTTACACATTTGTTAAATCCTAATTAACTGATGCATCTCTGCCTTGTAGCTTTATAAACCTTGTAGGGAAACTGCTAGCCATGCAAACCCCCACTCTACCTCCCCAGCAAAAGCCCAACCCCCCAAAGGACGTAAGGGGACAATGACAAGCATGAGGGAAGTCTTAGGGTGAATATGCACATGATACCTGAGCAGTAACCATATCCAGCTAATTTGTTTTCCTAGATTTTAGGAGAGAGGACAGTTGGGCGTTTTTTAAAACCTACAGGTCCTTTAAATTCAAGTGTTCATTCACTACTTTATATTCTTCACAGTCAGTCAACATTTATTCGTATGTTTTTTAATTAATGAGGAACAACATTTACCATGCTGAGTTGTTTTACCAGAATACAGAAGGCAACAGTAACTTTTCCAGAGTCTGCCATAGGTTGATAGGTATTTCCATTTAAAAGCTCTCATCCTAGCAAGAATTCACTCCAGAAAACAGCAGATCATAAACTCATATCCCCTGATTAACTTACTCAAATGACAAGAAAAGAGTATTCTTCCACAAATTCATATCCTCAGAATGTATCATAGTGGAAAACCTGTGTACTTTCACTTCACAATCTGAAATATTGCCCTTATATGGTCAGCTCATGGAGTCTTTTTATATGTCATATTATTCAGGGCTAGAGAACTCTTTGTAACACATGCATGATGGTGCATATACATGCAGGAACAGTTGTCTGGCATGATCTTACTTTTTGCAATTTTGCCTCAAAAGTAACACTGAATAAACACTTCTGGTGTTGAAGTTTGTTTATTCAAATAGCAGGAACATTGTAAATATTTACTCTTATTCACTAAACTGTTAAAATAATAAACAAAAGCTAATAGAATCTGAAGAGCAACTCTGTACAAAACTTTTGGAATGACAGGTGCAAAGAGTCATATGCCATGTCTATAAACTGAAAGAAAAAATTTATCAGCATAAATAAGTGATAGAATTGGACTCCACACAAAGCACAATACACTAAATTACCATCTTGTTATTGCAAGCATCTAGACAGGAACAGTCCCCATTCTTATCAGAACATTTCTATCAACTCTAAAAAACCATGATTTACTCAAACAATATCAGTGGGTTTTTTTAAACAACAGTATATTCATGGCATATAGTTAGTAAAGCTACATCAGCTCTGAATATGATGCACTTACTGATCTGCATTAAGCATTTTATTGTTGCAAAAAAGCTCCCCAGTAACTGACTGACAAGAAAATTGTTCACATTAAAAATAAAAAGCCTAATGCCTAAAAACATTGTCCAAGGTTTTCCCTTTGAAGTTTGAACAACACTTGAGCTCCTCTTGTTTGATCTTGACCCTTAGTTCCCCAGCCTGGCCCCTGTCCTGACTGGTCACTCCTCCCAGGTTTTGCACCCACCAGTTTCCCTGCACTGTGATGGAGACCCTGGGCTACCCAGCTGCTCCACCAGGCCCGTGGGTATTGAGAGTTCAGTGTAAGAACTTCATTTCACTTGAGGCAGTTAAAGAAGAGCTGTTTGCTGCTCCCTGGCAGGAATCTTTCTATTTTACATGTTTTCTGGAAAAAAACTCAAAACCAATCAAGCAACCAACTACAAAAACCCTAACTCAACCAAACAAAACAAATCCCAACCCAAATGGTGTATCCCTTGCTTGAAGGCAGCCAATTTACAGCTAGCTAGCACAGCTAGAGTTGCCTGGAAATTTGAGGTAACCTGTAGTATGGCTGAGTCCTATTTACCCAGTTTTCGCTCCTGAAAAATCTTAGGGCAGAAGTATAGCCAGGGTAAGTTTCTTCTGACTGGCTGAAGCCCACTATTGCTTTGAGTGAAAATAAGAACATTTAATGTTCCTCAATGCATTTTGATGATAATTTTCATGTGAGAAATTCCCATACTCACTTTTTTCCCCTCCCAAAGAGCATGGAGCAGCAAGAAACTAAAATTCAAAGCCTGCAGATAACACTTCTGCACTCATATGGGGGATGAGATCACTGAACTGAAGATTTTCAAGAAAATGCTTCTTAATTGACAAACACGTTTTCTAAGTGAGGGATTTGCCAATGACTTAATAAAATCTGCTGGAATTACAGAAACATAAAAAAGCTCTTCCTTCAAAAGCTCTGCAGCCCTATACTTTACACTTCCATGCTGTACTGTAGTATTCAAATAGCATCTGGAAAAACAACCTAAACATGCTACAGCTTCAGGGTAGGAACTGTAACTAGGCAGTTTCGTTATATTCTGACAAGGCTACATATTTGAAGAATCCTATTTCTTTAAATATGTTAAAAAGAAAATGCAGAAAAAAAATCACCTCCCATTTGACTATGTTGCATCTGCACAAATACACTGCTCATCTCTAGAAATCCTGCTTTTACAAGAGCTTTCCATATTATGAATATTTTTTTAAAAAAACCCAGAATATAATGCTTGTTTTAGCTGACACATCAGAAAGCCAGTGCAAAGAGTAAAAGAATTCTAATTTTTTGCATCTCTATTTGTAATGGCTAAGGCAATATTCAGGAACAGCAAGATAATAAAAGGTGCCGAGCAGTAAAAAAAAAGTACAAATCTAACTTTTTTAAGTTAGACTGTTTCTCAATTCTACTAGTAAACCACTGTTCCACACTGATACATGAATTACACCTACAAAAAATCTTACCTTTTTCTCCGATATTTGTCATTGTCACTGAAAAAAAGAAAAAAGGAAATAGTAAAAATTTATGTTTAAATAGCAAATGATGTAACTCAGTATTTAGACTTTTTTTTTTCAACCAAAGATGGAAGAGTAATCATCAAACAATACACGTTTAAGGTCACACACTATGAAGCTTTTATGCTGTGTACATTCATCATGAGAATTGGTACACAATATCAGTTGCTTATAAGATTTTTTGGCTCCTCTTTCCAGGCTCATAACTAGGACCTCCATTTATCTGAAACTGCCAAAGTTTAATCCAAGAAAAGCCATCTCTGAAGAGCAGATATTTCTTCTAACTGGTTGCACAGGTTTCACTCTATGTTCTGTTCTTGAAGTGGAGGTATCAGACTCCAGAACTGGTTTTGACAGCAGTATTTAGGTGATAACTTAGATATTCAAAGCATAAACACTACAAGTAGACAAAAGTTGCATTTCCTTTAAGAAATTGCCCATGGATTACTAGATTTGGGGACAGTAAGAGAGTGAGAAAGGGCAAGTATGTCAGGCATGGAAGGGAGCACACAGGCATCACATATCAGTGACTGTATTTTCCACTCTTGGTCACATAATTTAAAAGTAACCGTCCCACAACAGATATCTGAGAGAGATCAGAAACTCCCAAGTGATCAAAACCTCTTCCCACCCAAACCACTCCACCACACATTTATCCCATCCCAGTTAAGCAGTCTAAAAGCTGTGATACACTGGTGCCAAAAACAGGACAGTAGATGTATATATAACTCTTATCCACCCTTGTTTTCCTAATAAAAATTATTGCACAAGGCTGGTCTTCAAGCAGCAGGCACAAGGCAACTCCTATGGAAAAGCCAAACAGCCATGCCATCTGACTGATGGATTAAATTTAAGCTTGGCGACTGAGTTAATGCCAGTATTTAAATGCATCTTGCACATTGCAAGGGTGGACCATGGGACCAGCACTGCTCAACACCTTAACTAATGCTCTGGAAGAGTAAACACTTATCAGGTTTGCAGATGACACCACCAGGAGAGGCAGCTGGTACACGCAGGACTTCCATTCAGAGGGACCATAAGAGGCTGGGAGAATGAACAGTGAGACGCTTACGAAATTCATGAGGGCAAAGACAAAGTCCTGCACCTCTAAAGAAGCAATGACATAGCCTGGGGACTGTCAGGCTGGAGCAGCTCTCTGGAAGAAGCCATGGAGTTGCTGGCAGGCAGGCAGTAGAAAGGGCCACCAGCCACATGGGCTACATCAGCAAGGCAAGGGTTTACCCCCTCTGCCCAGCACTCATCAGACCACACCCAGAACACTGCCGGGATGCCGGCAAGGACTCATCCTCTACATAGAGGCTGCACAGCCAGGGCTTGCCAGCCTGGAGAAGACATGGTTTTGGGAGGGCCTCCCAGGACCCCCAGGGAGGCACTGGGGAACTGGGCTCCTCATACTGGCACAAGAGCCAGTAAGTGTAAGTTGAAATGACAGGATCAGATTTGATACAAGCAAAACCATTTCCACCATGAGAACTGTCCAGCAGTGGAGGAAGCTGTCCAGATATGTTGCACAGCCTCCACCAGTGAAGTTTTTCACTGATCAAGCCAATAAAACCCTGAACAACCTGGTGTGACCTCAAACCCAGCCCTGTTTTGATTAGGAGGTTGACGTAGATGAGCTGAGATCCTCTCAAACACGAATTATTCCACAATTCTGTAATTATAAAATAGGTCTATTGAAATGGAGATTTGACTATAGCTCTACCAAAATAAGTATCTACCTCATCTGAGGGAAAACAGTAAGCAACCATGTTTATAAAGCTCCTCAAAAAAACCAGAAAGACACCACAGAAGTTGCACAAGCCACTATAAAGTAAATTATATTCTGCCCTCAGTTTTCCGAACTCTTTAGAATTTGCTAAGCTGAATATCCATCTAGACAACTGCTAGAGAGAAGCTGAAGGATCATGTATATACATTTGACTCTGAAGAGACATGCTCCCCTACAATAATGCACAAGAATTGTAACAATTTAAGAAAACAGTCATCCACCAGATAGATGATTGTTTACAAAACAAAAGACATCTTCAGAGCTGATATGCTATTTAAAAGTGATGGAGTTCTCAGATTAAGGCAAATTAGCTACTATACAAATTCTGATTTTCTTTCTCCACTTACAACTGTCAGCAAAGTGTGCAGAAATTTTGCCAGTCTTCTTGGACTAATTACTCTCTGCTAATTAAAAAGTCACAGCCAAGCATACACTGCAGAATCACCAGTTTCAAAAGAAAATCTACTTAACCAACTTTCACAATCATTTGTGTATTTTTCTCTCCTTACAAGGGAATGTCACAGAACACTGTAGTGAAAGCAACTGTAATCTTTTTTCCACCCTTTATCTTCGGATAAAATGTATTTACTAATGTATCTGATATGTCTAAATTTTCCACAACTTTCCACAAAATAAAGGACAGACAAATCCAAATTCAGTAATTTCTGCCAGACAGCAAACCTAAAGCTTTTCAAAATTTCTGTCCGGCTCCAGAAGGAAGTGCACTCCACAGAGTCTACACCTGCGCAGAGGAATGTCTTCTCAGCTTTTGCGGTATCTAGCTTGGAACTCAAATGCTCCTGACAGTCAGGACCACGAAGGCTAAACCAGAAGTGCCAAGAGATGTCTCACCCTAGGAGGGTGAGAACATGTTTTCGGGGTTTTTTTTAAAAATATGTGTATCTTGCCATTTTAATTTCTTTTACCATCAAGTATAAATCAAAAGTTATTTCATACACTCCTGAGCTGCAACCACTGTAAGAGACCAAAGCAGAGAGGGACAAGGTTGAAATGAGATGCCAGTACCTTCAGTCTCACCATCCTTTTTCTCCACACATATTGCAACTGGTGTTTACAAGGAGACTGGCTGCACTGCCCAAAAAACATTCCCACAGACAGTGACAGAAAGGAACCACGCAAGATATCCAGTAACCTGCATGAAGGGACGTACCAGTCCTTCTGCCTATGCCTTTTTAAATCACCTCTGACAGAGGCTCCCTGGAGGAAATACAGTGTGTGGGAAAGTAATGGACAAGCATCTACAATACAACAGCACCAGAGAGGAAATGAAGGTGTGGGGGTTTTTTAGCTGGTTGCAGGTTTTTTTAATTTGGTTGCCTTTTTTTTTTTTTTTCTGAGGGGAGGGAGTGGGAGAACTTTTTGTTTTGCACCAGTGTGGCAGAAGTGACCAACAGAAAAAAACCCCTGCCCTTACAAATCAAACTCTCTCTCAAATTTCCCCTAAAGATTTAAACTTTCTCCATTTGTTGAATGGCTATGATACAAAGACTTCTTAGAGTAACTACAAGATTTTTACCCTAAGATCCCATTAAAATCATTCTATTTAAGAGCATGGAAAATAATTTTCTAGTATGAAAAAAATCCTCTAATTTTAGATTTGAACAAAGAAATGTTTGCTATTTTCCCTGCCTTCTGAATAGCACATGATATGTTTATTTAAACCAAATTTTATAATTTTTTTAGTAGAATCATTTGTATCAGTATTTCTGGCAGTTTTCTCATTTCTGTTTCAAGGGGTTACACTCATTGTAGTGAAAAGTAGGTCAGACTGTGCATTCTGTCATTAATAAATATCAGCTGAAATGCTGCAAATGCACTTGCTGATAGTCAAATAGCACAGAAATAATACGGGTAAAAAGCATTTATGTCTGTGATGACTAAAATAAACACAAAGGGCATGGCAATCCCAACTGCTAAGCAATTTCTGGGAGAAAACAGGGTAAATCCTTTTGGGACGAAAATAGAATGATACTCCTGTGTATTCAGAGATGGAAATAATTATAAAAACATGACCTGTCTTCAGGAAATCATTAAAAAGTTACAGCTTTGTTTGCCTGAGATACTGCAGGGGCCAATTTCATTAAGAATCACCCTTGCACTGCTAAAGCATCAGGATGCCATTTACAGTTCAGTACTAGCAGACTGTCACATCATTAGAGCCTCTCTGGTTCATTACGCAGCTTGCAGATGGTGCTCATCAGAATTAGGGACAGGCTGGGACAGACGCAGGATTTCAGCCAATGTAGATGCCAATTTCCTGAGCCAGAAACATTGCTCCCTGCTTGCCCCAAGCCACAAGCAGCCAGAAACAGGAACAGCACATTCAATAGTCAATGCCACTGAGCAGCCTGCGCTTGCAGAGAACAACTGCAAACAAGACAGAATGCTGTGTTTCAAAAGATTGAAAAAAGTCCAGGATGGTTTCCATCACCAAATTAGTTTGCTAGGAAGAGAAATCACATCACCTTGCATGCTGGGTCACACCAAGTGGATTTGCTACTTCCTCAACTTCCACTCATTTTCTCTAGAAATCTTTATTCTCACTCAACCATGTAAAAACTAGGTAGACGTCATCTCCACATAGCTAGAGACATGGTAAGACACATTGCTATCATAAACCCCTAAAGATTTTGAAAGATAAATTTCATATCAAAATGTGCATTGGTTTTGTAACGTTAAATTTTGCTTGACTTCTAAACCTAAAATCAAGGTTTCTGATTAGTAATGGCTAGATTTAAAAATAAGGAAAAAAATTTAAAAAGAAAATTGGAGAAAGCAATTAACTTTTTAAAGCTGTGGTGAAGCGGCTATACAAAATTTTGCTATCATGTTTTATGTACATTTTTAAAATATTTATATCTCTGGAATGGGAAAACAAGATACATCTGATTCAGAGACTCTGCAGCCACATCTATAAATAGCTGGTTCTCTCAAACTTTTATGAAGTTTAACATCTTGGATCTGATTCACAAAACTAAGTACATACTTCATCTTTATAGCATATTTGAAACTGTAAAACACTGATCTATAGATGCAGTTTGACTCAGCTCTGTGCACACATAAAAGTGTTTTATAGTTGTGACAAGTGTTCTGTCATTGCCTGCAATAGTCCTTTAGTAAAAATATCAGTGCTTGCAATAAAACCCTACCTCTGCTAAACAGAGCAGTGATTTGCATTGATTCAGAGTGACAAGGTGCCACCAGTGCTCCATTTCAGCTGAAATATTTTTGGGATGTTTAAGGTTGGCATAGGTAGTCATCAATAACCCCTACATTTGCATTCAATGGTATTTGCAAATGTTTCAGAAGATTAACTTTAACCCTGTGCCCACCAAACTGAATCACTGTTCACCTGCCCTGCAGCAAGCTGCTATTTGGTGCCTTTCTAGGTAAGGTCACAAAACCACTGCTTTTGTATAGGGTATGACTGAGAACTGACTAAACCTTTCTTCTTTACAAACTCCCCATTTACCTTCCAAGTCACAGAGACAGACTGAAGAATGAAAAGTGTCTGGCTCTACCAAAGCTGTGGACACTAGTGTTGCCAGTGTTGCCACTTTTCAGCAAACAAAAACTACACCCTGATAAGAACACGTTAAGTTATGTCTCAAGTAGCGTTAAACCTTTACCCAAAAGCATAATCTTGTCCAGTAATTGTATCTTCACCATAGAACTTATGTTTTCAACTTCAAGCCATGGTTTATATTTCAAGGCACAAAAACTACAGGTAATGCACTGGGCAATACATGGAGAGATAACCAGCCATGATTAACATAGACTTCAATTCTGTTTCAGAGTTGTAGAATGCCTCCCCAAGTCCGAGAAAGCATCCACGCAGAATTTGGGAAACGCACAGGAGCACTGCTGGCTAAAACTCAGAAGCCAATTCTACTTCAGCCACAGTTTTGAAACTTTTCTCAAAGTAGCCACAGATGCCACACGAGGGAAAAAAAGAAGAAAAAAAAAAAAAAAAAAAAAGAAAAAAAAGAAAAAAAAAAAAAAAAAAGAAAAAAAAGAAAAGAAAAAGAAAAGAAAAGAAAAGAAAAAGATAGTATTTCCAAAATATGGGAAAAAAATTGCAAGCTTTCTTGGACTTTTGTACTTGGACTTGGTACTTTTGTACCTTAGCAGCTGACAGGGTATTTAACCAGTATTTGACAACAGCCAACTGCAATGTTGCAATGTACTTGTATTTCTACAGCCAAACCTAAACTCTAAACGGTTACAAGACATAAGCTGCAAGTACCATAAATCCTTTAATCCATCCGAGAACATACTGAGCAAAGAGATCAAATCCAGCTGACCAAATCCTGGGTCTAACTTTTTTTTTTTTTTTTTTTTTCCTTTTTTTCCCCCACCCTATCAGCTTCTACTTCCTTATTTTCTGCCACTTCTGATGCCTGATGACACTGTGCCAAGCCCACAGGGCATATATTTATTCTGCCTCTAAACTGTGATGAATTAAGCAGCTTTGTTCCCTGTTGTAATTCCATTCCATGGATGGTTCAGTGGGTCAAAAACCTCAATTCAGCACTAATCAATCTGATCCTCCAGCAAAAATCTTTCATGATCATTAACATCTTTAGCAGCTGGATGTCATTCCATGCTTTCTGTTCCATTATGAAGGTAGCTGTGGGCAGATACCAGTCACATATTCTACACCAAAGCCAAAGATTTAACTTATGAGCATTCCTGACAGTACTGTGAATGTCTTCTTGTACCCCCCTCTTCAGCTATGCTGAAGTAATTTATTCTTTTCCAAATCAGGCAAATCACTCACCAGGTGGCAATATTTCCTCCCTTTCCCTTCACTGGAGTAGTCACAAAATGCTTATTGCTCATTTGTTCCACAGTAAATCTATTTTCCTTCCTCAAAATTACAAATTCAAGCTACATTTTCTGACAGGATTCCCTGAGCAAGAGCATTATCCTTTGAATTAAAATTAGTGCCATTGTAAAATGCATCAAAACTGAAAATATTTCTTTTGGATACAGGATAACCCTTTCATCAGCTAAGCTATTATTTTTACAAAAAAAATCTGTGACAACACTGTCAAGATTTTACATTTTCTTTCTTATACACACCTCCAAATCACAAACTGATGGGAAAACAAAAGGATGTCAGTATCCGCATCTGTCAAGAACATTTCTGACAAACAGCTGTCAAAACCTGCAAGTAACCACTGGTTCTGAATTACCTAAAGCATGGAATGGATAACTCCTCCAAGTCCCTCAAGGTTCTACTAACCTGAATTAGAGATGTATCTAAGAAGGGAAATGTAAGAATAACTTTTTTTTCTTCACATGTGAAGTATGCAAAGAGTTTAATAAACACTGAATGTTCATTTTCAGGTTTTCAAAAACAATGCGTATTTTCTAAGTAGAGACACATGGATACAGGTTCTGGGGTTAAGTATTTCATCTGCACTTCATGTTACTGTTTTTCTGTGTATCCCAGGTTGAAATTTCAGCAGCTTGAGCTATCAAAGTTCACTGTACTCACTGTGCACTGCCTGTTTTCCCCCATCTTTTTAGAGAAAGAACAACAAATCTGTATCCTCCAGGTTCTCACAAACACCATTTTTATAAAAAAGGGAAGGAATACTTAAAGACCCAATAATTTTAAACACTAAGTTATTCAGGATGAAAAAAGAAATACTACTGCTAGATAGGGCTAGAGATGATAACACTTGCAAAATCAAGACAATGGCTCTGGATCAGGGGTAAGCAATTTTTAGTTGAGTTTTTTAAGGCCAACTCATATATGCATTTAATTCCAGTACTCATTGTACATCCAGCAGAAAGAAGAGAACTGTTTGCTAGTGTTCAACACCTTTCTCCTTCTTGTTAAAGGTTAAAGCTGCACGACCACTTACCTGAATCCACTAATAAAAGAGACAGAACTCTAGACATGGCAATACCAGTGTTGAAAACACTGGATTCATTTTTCTGTTTCTAAACCCCGTTTTTTGTTTCTAAAATGCTACCCAATACTGTAACTACTTGGCTTTAGGTATATGTGGAATTAGTTTAGTAGATTTCTTTAAAAAAAAAAATTGTCCCTCCTATAATGCTCAGATGAAATTAAACAAAAACAAATAAACCCTAACAAAAACGCCACAAACTCATTCAAAATATTACATATTAAGTACTTTCTCATTACTAAAAGCTCAAACAGACCACTAACATTACAACAGTGCAAAGTCCTTGCAAAGCCCTATTGCACAGTGGTTAACACTGTTCCCTGTATGTTGTCAGCCTCAATGACAGAAAGCTGCAGAAAAAAACACCAGCTATATACATCCTCTTTAGCATTCAGTGCTGCAGGAATAAAAGATGCACTGAACAGGCAGGCTGGCTTCAAAGCACTGAAATGCTAACAGTCTATTCCTGCCGTTGGCTTTCGTTCCCAGAGTTGTTAGATATTCCTTCTGTTGTTTACAGTAAATATTCATTAGTAAGACAAGACATAAGCTTATTTTATCTTAATATGCCAAAAATGAGGGAAAACATCCAGATATAGATAAAAGATGGAATTACTGGAGATCATGGATGACTTACACTGGTGAGCCAGCTCCCACTGGAAGGTGTGGGGGTGGGTGGGAAACAAACAAACAAATAAATCACCCTTGTCCATTGAAAGGAATTCAGGAAAAGATGCTTTAGCTAAGCCCCAGGATTCCACTTCCTCTCCCTCCCATTGTGGACCTTTTGCTTTGAGGGGATCCCAAGGAATCAGTGAAGCAGTTTAGAGTCTGAAGCAAGTTTCAAGCATGTCATTTCCTTAAGAGGTACCCCCTTCCAGGTAAGCTAAAACCCAGCCTTCCTCTGTCATACAGCTATGCAGAATAAAAAGTACAGTAGAATACCGAAGCAGCAGTGCCCAGAACAAGCCCACTGTACATACCACAAGGCTGCATACATTAGGACATTAACTAGAGTGGCTTTTCCCTGGAACATCCTTGCCCTCCCCGTGTCAGCTTACAGCTCTCCTTTCCAGGCTTGCTCAGTCAATCCCCAGAACCCTACAGACAATTCACTTCCTTGTGCTGGGGGTAGACACTTCATTCTTTCTCTTCATTCCTTACTCAGCAACTTTACTGGAGACTGATGTTTAAAACTAACAGATTTGAATGGTGTTAGCAAAGAAAAAAAATGCAAAAAGCCTAATCTCCAATATAGGAACTACAGCCAGTGTTGATACTGCCCCAAAAACCAGAATGCTAGGCCTGGAAATCACTTTTTCCTTAATCTCTCAGCTGCTCAGCCAAGCATCCATAGGACAAAAAATCCTATCAGTTTTCTGTATACAATTTATTTAAAAAAAACCCAAAAATTAGGTACTAGACTACTGAGATTTTGAACATGAACAGCTGAAAACTAAGTAGAGCTAACTTATATTCCTGTGTGCCATTATTATGACATTATTACTGAAATATCAGTATGCCACACATTAGTCTCTAAATATCAGATTCAATGGTTTTCTACAAGATGCACCATAACAGAAAAAAAAAAAACAAAACAAAAAAACCAAAAAAACCCAGAAAAAAAACCCTCCAAACCCAGGGAGGTTAGTGAGCTGGTCATTTAATAAATCCTTCTGGCTACCCTAATTCACACAAATGCTCATATCACACCCAGCCTCCAGAATGTAATTAACGATCCGCCTGTCGCTAAGGATCAGGTGCCAAGGTACGTGGTCAGGATGACTTCCGAATGTACTGGCAGGCTGCCGATGACAAAGAAGGGATCAAGAAGTTGTGACAGCCGGGCATTTTCTAGACGGCTGAAGTGACACGGGGAGACTCGCGGATTGCCCGTTACCTATTCCTGCATCCACGTCCGCCCTCAAAAGGCTCTGTACATGTGTGTGTGTACATGTGCGTCTGTGTGCGCCCCGAAGGGACGGTGAACTCAGCCACCTGCAAGGCCAGTCCTGTTTCCCGTGTCCGGGGCTGGGACCGGCCACACTGCGCACTCCACGGAGGGGAACTCACGCTCGTAAAAAGCCCCGTACGCCCGGCTCCCTCCTCGCATGGAAATGGAAACCAGGCGCGATGGGTCGCGGGGGATATCGGGCAGCGCGATGTCCCTCGCCCGCCCGGAGCGCGGAGGGTCCGGTCCGGTCCAGCCCAGCCCAGCCCAGCCCCGGCCCGGGCGTGGCAGCGGCAGCAGCAGCTGGGGGCGGCCCCGGCGCAGAGAAACAACTGAGGCGGCCGCCCGTGCCCGTGCCGCCCGGCTGCGCTCCCCCGGCACGGGCGGCGGCGCCCACCCGCGTCCC
>VZUI01001103.1:0-18439 GCA_013401135.1 Cettia cetti
CTATCTATCTATCTATCTATCTATCTATCTATCTATCTATCTATCTATCTATCTATCTATCTATCTATCTATCTCTCAGCTAGTTGTAGATAGATTTTCAAAAGGATGTAGAGGAATAAAACATTTTTATTCTTTTTTGCGAGGCTTAGTCTCTTATTGGGGATATTGTTTTGTATAAATAATTAAACATTGAAGCCAAAGAAATGCTGGGTTTTTTAGACCCAATGATAATTACGTTTTTCTGGTCTATTGCTCATATCTGTGTTTCAAGTTGCACAGCATGCCAATTTTTAAGCTGGTGTAGTAGATTTCAGGTAAATGACGTAACCAGCAGGCTTTTCTCACATTTCCAAGAAAACAATTCCAGGAGATCATTTGTTTGTTCCAATGTCAACCAAGGAAATTTTCATTTCTTGGCCACATGTAGCCTTGAAAAGTATGCTTTCTATAAATACAACCAGTACAGGCTAATATCAGTAGGAGCAGATTGAAAAAAATTCTTGTCACCTTAACAGAAGAGTCTTAACAGTCTTTACTCTTAAATGTCTTAAGATCTAAATTGAAATCCTTGTCTCTCAAACACTTGTGTATGTGGGTCTTTAATCTGCTCCCGTTGAGCTCTTTTTTTCCTCCTCTTTTCTACTGCTGCACACAACAAGCTTCAAGTATGGACTGTCAGTTTGCCATATCATAAAACAAGAAAAAGGTATACTATGGCCATCTGTGTTTGTTCCATGATAAACAGGAGGGTTTAAACCAAGATTTTTGTAGTTCAAAAGAAATTCTCAGCTGAAGACACAATCTTCAGATGCTGGTGACACATAAACTAACACAGGATGACCAGTCTCTGTTCTCTTTTGGGCACATGTAGGGGCCATCTGTGATGCTCAGCTAGCTACTGTTGTAGGGAAATCAAGAGCAATGGTCACCTAAAAAGTGACTGCACTATGTGTGATATCACCACCCCTGTGCACTTTGGGGACAGGCTGACTGAGCTCTTACAGCCTGGGTGTGTCAGATGTTGTCAAGCATGGGAAGAAGCAGACTTTTGCAAGGAGAACCTTACAGTCCTGCTTATCTTATTTGAAGTGAATGACTCTAAACATTGGGAAAGGAGAAAGAGAGGAAAGGAGAGGGAGAAAATGAATCCCATACCTCCCATATCAATTTTACCATTTGTTTAATAAAAAAAGATGTTGAAGCACAATACACTTGATTTTCAATTTTTATACCACACATTCTTTGGGAAAAAACCTGCAAGATCTACAAGTTTTTAGGAAGAATGTAGCCTTATCTGGAGCAAACTTGGTCTGTTTATGCTGTGTTTTGTAACCAACCACTAATTCCCTAAATTAGTTTCCAGTTAACTCTCTCTTTGTGTAAGTATGTAATGGGCTGCTGAGTCAAATATTTTACTGACTTCAATTTGTGCTAAGTATGCTAGTCAAGTGCTGTGGTGATGTGCATTAAATGAGTTGCAAAGGAGTGATTGAGTTATGCAGTCTCCCCAATGGACCGCTAATAAAAAACTTTATACCTTATGAACCATCATAACTCTGTGTATGCCACAAGAAATAAGGTATTAAAATGTTTTAGAGAGCTTTAAAAATTTTATTGGTGCTTTTTTGGTATTGCTCCACCTATAAAGCTGGACTTTCTTAATTAGTGAGGACCTGCGCTCAGGGAGAAAAAAAGCATATGAGAAATACTGGACTCTTTAAATTTTAAGTAATCCAGCTATAGTTAGTTTTGCTACCATACAGTTAATGAAGTATTATTGTAACATGTGGCCAGCCATCCTAGGCAGAGCATTCATACAGGTTAGTCAGTGCATTCATTTGGGGCTCCTGATTTAATTTCAAAGAGAATTAGGTTCTTGGTTCAGAGGAATTATTTCACTCTTCCCAGGATCTTGCTGCTCAATAAAAGATCACTGCCTACAGCAGTGTCATTATCTATTCTATGCATCAGAACAGCAGCCAATCAAAGTGCTGCTAGCTGCCAATGGATGGGTCATCAGTGCTCTTGTCAGAAAACCTTTCTCACAGAAAGAAGCAGCTGGACATTCCAAATAGTTTTAAACTTACAGAGAAGCATGTGAATCCCATGTCCCAGAAAAATCAGACATGTTTTTTGCAAATGCTGACTCCCCTGCTTCTGGTAGTTTGGCTGATGTACGTGTGCTTGAACAGAGCTCTGGAGCCCTACTCATTTCCAAGTGAGGCCTGGAGCCATAGATGTCTGTGAAGATCTGAAGTTTAACCCTTTCTTGCTGCTGAATTTTTGTGCCTTGGCAAGTACCCACTAGAATAACAGATTTCTTAAGGTGTACCAAGACTTAATTACACAATTATGCTTACCTTAATGCAAAGGACCCTGAAATCCGTAAGATAGTTTCTGCTTTACAGGCTCAGGACTGGAGTGAGGAGTGGGCAAAGAGCAGTGCCAGCCTCTGCTGACAGGGAGCAGCCAACTGGGGTGAGGCTGTTGAACAGCCAGGAAGTTTTAGCTAGGACCACATCCCATGGCAGTACCCTCACCCCACAGGAGCACTGTCGTACAGCTTCTCTTGTCTCTGACCTCAAAGCTTCATCTCAGCTGTGGGTTTTTTCATATATTGGTGATGCAACTCAAGGTTACAGTCCTGTAAATGGTGTTCAACCACTATGCATTTAAATCAATGCATCTTGTTCTTTTCTTTGCTGAATCAGCAAGCTGCCATGGTCTCAGAAACAGCTGCTCAGACTCCTCTTTCCTTCTGCCTCCAACTTGTTTTCTTTGGCTAGACCAGAAAGGCAAAATCAGAGGAATGGGAAAAGGTACAGGGCATTCCTAATGCTTTCCTAAAGCTTTAAATTGCATTTAATGTCTGTTGCAGAGAGCAAGAGAGGACTTCTCAGGGCTGCGTCTGCACGAGCCCTTGACCCACTTTTAGGGCTGAGATGTTACAGAGCTGCTGAAGCGTCACTCAGGTTTCCCAACACTATGCCATCTGAAAGGCATCCAGATAAATGCTGAGGATGTTCTCTTGCTTTGGATACTACTGCAGTGCAAACTACCTCCAGGAAAAGCTGCTAGAACAGTGGGAGCAGGACTCTAAACAGGCCTGTCAGAGGCTACACCTGCACTACAGCTGGTGGCTGCTGCAGTGCAGCAAATACCAAATAAGTTTAAAATTGCTGCTAAGAGGGGGGATGGTGCTTACTGCAGCAGTGAGACACGAGGACCTGGCCTATTTGATTGCTGCAAGAAGTACTTCACCATTATCAGTACAGAAGACTAACTCAGCTCTAATATAGGTACATACCTCTGATTGCAACATGGTCAGCAATTGAATGTCAGCACCTGAGAGTTGTTTAGCACAAGACTATTGCTCTCTGAATATCTCTGCAGGAAAAGCAAACCCAGCAAGTTTTCTGTGGAGATTACGTCAAAGTTAGTCAGTTTCCACCCACTAGATCTGTAGAGAAGGATCTTTAGGCTAATATACCTGAAGCTGTCAAATTTAACTCATATGATAACACAGTACTTTACTTCTGCATGTAAAGCTTGTTAATAGCTAAAAATCAGAGCCTGGCAAGAACTACCACACAATTACGTTGTGTATCATTGATGGTGTAGAAGTAAAGCATTTTTGGTAGCAACTGAAATACCAACATGCATTTTTGATACTTGGTGACTTGGCAATAAAGACGTCAATCCCTCAATCCGTGACTTTGCACTTATCCAATATGCATTAGTGGAATGTACATGTGATTTGAAACATCTGCATCACACTTGTGGAGAGTCAGCTGGACACTGACATTTTTCTACATGCAGTTCATAAGTTTTCCCTTGAAGCCTCTTTCAGATACCATCTTTAAGTCAGAGGTGAAAAGGAGAATACTCTCTTCAAAAAGTCTCTTCAAAAAGTTTACCATTGGCTTCCATAGTCCATAGCATAACAAGAAGCAACGCATCATACAGTTCTTTAAAACTGAAATATCCCTCACTCAAATAAACACCCATATCCTGTTTGCAGGATAAGCCAAAATTTCCTTTTTCTTTGTCCCAGATCCAAATTATTCATCTTATTTTGGGGAAAAAGAGATGTTGTACTTAAAGGATATGTTTCCAACAGAATGGCAGATTTCCTAAGAGGCTCTTTTTTCAGGCCACTGAAGCTGGGCAGAGCATCATGTGGTGGACCTTCCCTGCCTGCAGCATACATTCAAGCTGAAGGTTCAAGTGCTAAGCTGGCATCACTTCATGAATGTTCTCTTCTGCTCTGCTCCTTTTGCTGTCTGGCTCTCTGCCTCTTTCCATCTTTGTCTCTCACCTTCCTCCCACACTTGCCTTGCGGCAGAGTCCATCATCTGAGAGATTCAACTCACCAAAACCAGGAGAGAAATGCCCATGTTTTTGCTGTCTTTCTTGTCAGCCTGGGAAACTGAGCTGTCTCAGCCAAAATGCTGCCAAATTGAAGCAGTGAGAGAATGTGGCAGAAAGGAGGCAAGGAAGATTTGTCAAAAGGAAGCAGGGCCTTCCCCCTTGGTAGTGTTATGAAATGTTGTGCTTAACCCCACTTCCTTCAGGTCTGTCACAATCAGAAGCAGCAGTGAGGACAGAATCATGTCCCCACTGGATTTTACACACCTTCTGCTCCAATTTTTGACCATGATGAGGTCTCAGTTTCAACAGGGAGCTGCTAACTGAAGATACTGTCTGGGTGCCCAGGAAGAAACATCCTTTTTCAGTGTTCCCTCTAGACTTACTTGTATTTCACAGTGGCTCCATGGAGTCATAATAGTTTCTTGATAAAACACCATTGATTTTTAAGTGCACACCTGAGTGCAATTATGCCACCCTTTGCTTCTAAGCTTCCTCAGCATGCCAAGCCTTTCTAGCTGCTTTCCTTTCAGGTGTCAGTACCACAGGCAGCTAAAAGAGCCATAGGCATAACAAGGCGTGTGATGAACTTACCATCACCTCCCATTTTTAATGCTGTAAAATCAAAATGACCCCCATCATTGTTGAATATCATTTGGAAAGGCAGTGCACAGTTAAGTGTTAATCACGTCTGTGTTAAGGCAGAAAAATCTGTGTCATCTAGAATCCAAATTATATATTTAACTGCACGAATACAGACAGCAAAAATACAGATACCAGATTACACAGCACCTGTTAACACATTCCAAACCTATACCAGAGTTGCCCATGGTTTTGCAAATTATAAAGTAAGAATGATTTTCCTTTTTGTTATTTTCTTTGAGCACTACGAGGTACTTTGGGGAAAAAAAAGTAGTGAGCTAAGTGAAATAATTTTATTCCAACTAAAATGCACCACAAATGGCTGTAGATACTTACAGATACTTGGGAGAAAGCCCCAAAGGGAGAAAAATTAATTTAGAAACATTTTGTAATGGGATTTGTTAGAGAAGTGTAAAATGACTTCTACTTGGCAACTCCCTATAAAAATATGACCGGTTAAAGTTTGATAGTTGGCTGCAAAGTGACTTCAGTGTTTTTCAGGTAGCCTGGCAGTCCCTAAATAGGATTCATAAGTGTTTAGGCACCCCAGTATCTCCAGGTATACTCTGATTCTGTCTCAAGGACCCATTTCATGCAAGATTGCCTTTCCTATGTTAGACAAACGTCCTCCCTTTCTGCAGCTCAGAGTTCTGGTTTTCAAGGCCTTTGGATATTTGGAGATCCTGTTGACATCTTTGGCTCTTCAGCACTGGCTGTCACCACGTCTTTCTCCCATTGTGGAGCTGTCAGAATGGCTCTGACCCTCTGTCAAGTTACGCAGAGGGACTACAGGCTAAGTGGATAGCACTGACAGATAAGCATTGATGTTGATCTCACTGGCAAAGTTAAGAACTATTTTTAACTTTTCATTTTTAATACCCACAAGCCAGCAAGAAGTGAACTGGAAAGTGAATAGCCTTCTCCAGTAATATTAAGGGGTTATAGTCCCTAAGATTTTTTTTTTAATGTGTAAATACATACATTTGGATGACTTAGCTCATAATACCCCATATGTGAGCTCAAAGTTGAGAGTATCAGTAAAACCATTGTCCTTTAAAAGTGTCTAAGAGCTTTCTTGCTTTCTTTTGGCATCTGTCCTGCTATAAAGTACCTTACCTTGAAGTAATCTCCCTTTTTACTCATGGGGATCACCACTTTGACTGGGAGGATGGAGTCACTCAGAGGGAGTGAAAGAAGTACCAAAGCCTATGGCCAGCTTAAGCATATTTGTATATTTGCATATTTAAACAGAGAAAGGAACAGAAAGCATTTCCCCACCCCCCTTTTCAGTGGCTGTCATTTTGAGCATGGATAGAGGTAGGATGAGGTTAAAAGTTCAAGAAAAAGAGAGAAAACAGAACAACATCCTATGCATTCACTGAAACTATGACTAGGGGGTTGAAACTCTTCCCACGTATTGCCACACACAGTACTCACCCCAAGCAGTCCCCTAAACTGTCTGGCTGTGGATACTGCTCAATTCTGAGCCAGGAATGGGGTAGGACAGTGCTGAGGCCAGGCAGGCTACTGTGCTTTCAGCACGCTTTGCTGGATGGATGAGACCTGGCATTCCCAATTAGGGCACTTGCACAAAGCGCCGGCCCGGCCGTGGCATTGCCATGCAGCCCAGCTCCGCAGCACAGGCTCCCGCTGCCAGCTCCAAGGTAAGGACTCTGCACCCTGCCCTGAATTTGGGTGCAAAAACCGTGAGAGGATTGATGCTGATTTTCTGTACACACTCTCCTCCTGACACGGGGAAATGCATGTGGGGATTTCTGTACAGCACCATATGGAAAGAATGCGGAAGGAAGACTGGTTTCTCCCAGGCTTGTGAGGAGCTGCCATCAGAAAGCAACACTTCAAAATGGAAGGAGTGAGTAGCAGCATCTCAGCCACAGCAAGCACAGTGTCCCAGCAAGGCAGGGAGATGCCTGCCTGCCTGCAGAACAAGCAGGTATTTGAGATTGTAGTGGAAAAGGGGTTGGCTTTTACTTTGCCTGTGATGGTCTCATCCTTTATTCTGATACAGCCAGAGTAGATTTAATAATGCTCATCAAAAATAACAAGTGATTTCATGCAGCAAATTTTGTTTGTGACTAAATGATGCTGAAACACAGAATTAGACAATTAGTTATCCCCATATTTCTTAGCCTTTATGTTCTGAGGTTAGAAATAAAATAAATAGCATACATTGGCAGCAATGGAAGCTAGAGCATGCATTCTGTAGATTCCTGAGTTTCTACAGTCCCACTTTCAGCAGCACAAACAAGAGCCCCAGACCCCTGCCTTTTATTTCTTCTTAGTATGTTTGTGAGGAAATAATTTTTGATTTCGGTTACTGTCAGGGATTTGTATAGTATCATAATTCACTGGATTAATCTAATTCTTATCTCAAAACTTTGCATGGTAGTACATAGCTGCTGCCACTCAAAGCCTTCTTGCAGCTGTCAAGAAAACTGCTCTGGGCTCATGAATATCACCAGCTTTGTGGATCATCTAAGAAGCCTCATATTTTAGAGAATTCTATTAAAAATAATTTGATCACTTTCATCTACAGCTCCCCACCTGCAAACTCCCAGATTTTAGTGAGTACTTTATCTGTTACACTGCTCCCTGATGCCTTTACCAGGTAGAGAATCTGCCAGAATTTTTTAGAAGATCAATATTATTGAGGTTTTTGTGCATTGATAAGGAGAGATCTGCCATACTGAAATAACAACAGCAAGCTTCTAACAGGTGCTGTCATAATTGTTCCTGCACGCAAAGATCTAATTCATAAAATAATCTGTCATAGTCTGGCATTTAATCCTAACTGGTTTTTAATGCTATATTGATCTCAGCTTCCATAATTGGCCTCTTCAAATAGTTCGCTTTCTTCTTCACAGAGAAAGGGAAATGCAGGTTTTGTTTCTATCAGCCTCTTTTCCTATCTGGTATACGCTGCCATGGAATTTAATTCTCTGTAACTAAAACTCCACAAAACAAAACCCAATCCAGAATCTACATTTCTGGTGTCAGAAGAAAATATTGTCTTCTTGCATTTGATCTTGGAATCCTTACGTAAGTCAAGATTTCTTACTTGAGAAAATAAATAATAAGTGAAGAAATTGAAAGACTTCGATTTTCTTATCTTTAAAAAGCAATGGTTTGATTACTTCATACAAAGGATGTCACTCCCCATAATATCTCAGCCAGAAAAAAAAAAGTTAAAGTATTGTGAATAAATAAAAAGAAAAAAGAGGAAAAAAAGAAAAGAAAAAGAGAAAAAAGAGACGCTTGCAGGCTTTTGTGACTATCTTTCTGAACAGTTGTATTCTAACCTATATAAATCAGCAGCCACAGATGCAGCAGCTAAGTTAACAAAGACGTATGGTGCTCTGTGACCCTCATCATCCCTGTGCATCTGAAAACAGAACTCAGAACTATAAGGTTACTGTGAATGTGGAAAATGGCAGGCAGTCAGCTCTTTCACCAGACTTAGCAAAATTGTAAGAATAAACAAAAAGTAAAGTAAAAACATGTAACAGTACTTTGCACATGGATGGGGGAGAGAGGAGAATTTTAGGTCATCTAACAGCTAATGTAAACTACAGGGTGGATTCCTTCCAGAACTAAGCTTGTGATTACATTAATCAGACACACTAAAGCTAATGCTATACATTACACTCCCAGGATTTCAATAGTAGGTTAGAGCTACAAAAGAGGGAAACAGTCCCCAATATTGGGCACACCATTAATAGAAATAAAGAACAGGAAAATAATTGCTGAAACAGCCAGTCAGCTGAACACCAGGGAAGAAGTGAGTGAGCAATTATCAGTTCGTAATCAATGTGACCATTACCCTCTTCTCTTTTACAGCACATCTTTTGCACCTGGCACTTCAGGCAAACAGCAGCTGAAAGAGAACGCTGTAACATGTCCATAATAGACTGCTCCCCTGCCTTCAGGAGCAAGTGGCCATTTCAATGGCTGCAGATGTTTGTGCAAGAATGGACACTGCTCGGTACCATTCTCTGCTAATGCCAGAGTCCTTGTAGTCAACAGCTTGAGCTCTTTAATTCATGATACAGTCTTTTTGCTAAAAGGTCTCAAGGAAACACTGATAGCTTCTGCTTCAGATGTTCTCTGCAGACTGTGTAAGGGATGTGATGGTTTAGAAGGTCACACTGATGTCCTATATTTACTTACAGTAAAGGCCTTCATTGTATTTATCTGATTCTGTCTGCCTGAATGGATATGCATGTTAGCTGTGTAGCTTGCTGAATTCTGAACACAGAAAAAAAACCCCAAGTATGTTATAACTGGTTCTCATTAAACTGCTAAATAGAATACTAAAAGGTAGCTTAAAATCAGGTGCATTTAATAAAGTTATATTTGAATTGGCATACGCGTGGGTCCCATGTGTTTTTCAGTTTGCTAGTGTTGCAAGTTTGTCATGTGTATTACCTATGCTTAAATGTTACTTCACTCCAATAAAAACAGGCATCATTTACATTTTCTCTCAAACATTGCTAAGTCCATGACCCAATTCATTAGCTAACCGTTTGAGGCAGCCTAACACACCCATTGAATTTACTGAGTCTTGGAAAGCGATTTATGCCTTTAGATTAGATCTGGGTTTGGAAGATTAAATAAAACCACACAGGGGCATGAAGTGGAGATTTTCTGTAGAAGATACATTTTTAGTTTGTACAGAAATGTACCGAGCATTCATTCACCACAGTTCACTTTCCTTCTTAAACCTGTAGAGGTTCCAGAAAAAAAAATCACAGGGAGGAGTTTCATCAGTGTAATTATATAAAAATTCCACATTGAAGAAAGCTGTGTGATGAGATCTGTAGTGAGAAAGAGTGTTTTCGTGTTTCTTCACCAAAATTCCTTTGGGAGAGAGCACAGCCACCTCTGTGGCAAGCAGATCTCTGAGTCTCCCAAGGACTCCCAAGGGGAACTGGAACCCATCCAGGTCTGGCCTCTTCCGATTCTCCGGATGTGCTGTTATGACTCAGGCACGGGCATGTCCCAACTCTGACACAGATCCCAAAACAGATCTGTATCCCAGCAAGACTGTGTAATACTCATTCATAACAAGACAGCCTTGGACATAATTAGTTGTCCCTGCAAGTCTGGGGACATTGCAGTCCTCACATGTGATCTCTTGAAACAGGAATTTTACAGATTTGTCTCAATCTGCCCTTCACACTCACAGTCAGAGAAACCACTGCTCAGATCTGGGACTTCACCACACCTCCACAGGGCTTTGTTTGGTTGCTTACATGGAAACACAACAGTAGGAAACTATTTTACTTAATTTAACAGCGAGAAAGAGAGGAAAGGAGCCAGCATTGTGGGATCATCCAGCACTCTGGACCACCATCAGGTTGTGCCTAGAATAAACTTTAGCCACCTCTGCTTTACAGAAGCACTAACAGGCAACAAGTTTCTACCCACCTTTATTCAAGAATGAAATGAAGCTGAAATAATTTATCAGAAAAAAAATTAATAGAAAATCTATAAGAATTTAATTTATTAGAAAAAAGAACATGGATTTTAATCAATAATCATGCCCATGGTAGGATAAATTTATGCTTGCAAAGGCTTCAACAGATGTTTTTCATTGTAATGGCTGAGATCCAGAATCTTTCTACATTCTTATTTTCTTTCCTCAAACTGCAATAAGACTAGAGGTCACTCCAAATTCTTTGTGTGTGTGTATGTTTTTTTGTGTGAAGAAAGTGGACATATGTAAAAAAAAGATTCCCTCTAAATAGAAAAATAAATCAGAAATACCACAAACCAAGACAAACTCAGATTTTCTGAGTGATGCAGACATTTGGAAATAAAAGCCAGCTGAACCAGTAATTTAGAAAACATCGCAGCTTCTTTTGAAGTGAGATTTCTCAATGAGGAAAGAAACTTCTTTGGCTCAATGAAGGTGCAGTGGCACCACGAAGCTCATGCCTTTCCCAAATACTTTAGAAACCCATACAAACTCATCCAAACCAAAAAGGAAAAAATAAAGGAAGATATTTGACTCACAAACTAGCCACTAAATGTCAACTGGTTACAGAATGCTCCACCTGCCAAGGCTGAAATCTAGGACAAAGATCCCAGAGGGGTCACAATCCTGAAATTCCTATTCAAACCAAAGGCCTGTTTAGTTCTAACACTTCTCTTAAAAAGAGAGAAAATACATATATTATGCAATCATACTAGAGTAGAATATTTTTTATGAAAACAAGATGTTTGTAGAAGGTGCCAGGCTGCTAGTCCCAGAAAATAGAAGGCAACTCTAGCTGAGGCAGAAGTAGGACTTGCTTGTTCATCAACCTGCCGTGACCTGAGGCCAGGACAAAGAGTCCAGTCTCCCTGCCTGCTTAAATCCTGAGCTTGGGAGCTTTCATAGCCAGCAAGGGTGCTAATTAGAATCAAATGTGGTGTTGACACACGTGTACTGGGAACCAGGAGGAGACCAGGTTCATTTTTACAACAGCATCACACAGAAAGAGGTTTTCGTTTGTTTGATTTAATGACTTGATTAGAATTTGAGCTGGTAATTTACAAGGGATGGGTGTTATGTCCACTGCCAGTCCTCTAAGCCAGTCAGCTATGTATAGGATCAAATTTATGTAACAAATCAGACTCAGCAGTGTCATAAATGATGGTAGGAATTTTGTGCCAAGTGTAAACGAGTAATAAAGTAGTTAGCAAGTAGTATGTCTGTACTCTGATTTGGCATTCCCTGTGTGTGCAGAAGCAATTTGGTATGCTATGGGGACAAAATTCAGTCCTGGCATAAATCAATGGGACTCACATCTATTGAACACCAGAACTGAAATAGGACTCAAAGGCATTTTAGACAGCATAGGAATTAGTGATGGGGGGGAAATGTGAAGGGCATATGGATGTGAATCAGCACAGAAGTGGAAAAGAGCAGGAAAGAAGCAAGGAGACAGGAGTGTAGAAGGTGAATAGGACTTTCTCTGTTCTGTTTGTTGTTCCCTTTCTTCAATTGGAACTTGAATGCATATATTTTTTCCTCTGCATCCAAACTGTATGAAAAATTGGGGAACAGCTTGGAAACACTTAAAAGCCTTTTAATGATCAGTCACATGTGGTGAGTAACAATCATTCAGGTCAGTTCTGAACAAGATCCAGAGAACTCTGTGGAATTTCCATCTGCTTGCCTCAAAGACCTACATGGGAATTTGGCCACCAAGTGTTCTTGAACCCACAGTGTAATACTAGAGGTGAACTGGGCCCAAGACATACAGGTTTCCAGACTTAGTTTTCCACAGCAAACAAACCCCCAACTGATAAAAGTGCAGTGTCTCACACACTGAGACACATGGAATAAAGGATAATGCAAACCTGGGTGAAAAATGTGGACCACTAAGATGTAAGACTGGTAGCTGAAAGCAGGCATGGTTTTAGCAGGTGGCTAAGAGGGTCCAATTGCAACTCATTTTGCCAGGCACAATAACAGCGAGGGAGAGCTGCACGTCTCTGCCTCTCCTCACTATAAACAGAAGCATTCCTAGCAGTGTTTACTATTGCACTGTGCAGGCCTAGAGCAGACCAGCAAACAATGGTGCATGGTATTGCCTAACAGGTTCCAGATTATCCAAATAGTTTCTAAGTGGGCATGAGGGAGCAATGCAGAAGTTCTGCAAATTGTCACCATACATTTCAGACATTTATAAGCTCTCAGGTGTTGATCACAGTGGTTTATTTATATACTACTTGCACTGTGCTAAGGCCCTTGGCACTAGCAGGGAACAGAAAGCAGCTTTTTAATTTTCTGGTTAGTTTTGTTTCAGATATGCTACTGGTTTGAGGCAGCAGGTTTTCATATTTTAGTAAAATCTTATGTCACTTTTGAACTTCCACTATGCAAGCCTCTAAAGACATTATAGACATGGCACTTGTCTCATCATTATGTATAAATGCATTTAAGTCAAAATACTCTGTGATACAATTTCTGAGGCTTCCCAGAGCAGGAAACAGTACAATTCAGGATAAGGTATAAGGTATGGGTATGTGAAATCTCTACTGTCAGCAAGCTGTACGATTTTGCTGCACTTTTTTTGTGCACATCACCTGCATTTTGTTACTAAACCCAATAGCATCTAATTTACTGCATTCAAATCACATTTAAATTAAGCATCACAGTATCTGAAAATATTTTGTCCCCAGCATATGGAAAGGATAATGCTTATAATTGATGTGGTAAGCCTAAATTTATCGCAATTATTCACCTGTTTGATCAATATCCACCCACATACTGTCACTCCTTGTGGGAAGTTTCATCCATATATACTTTGAGAAAAACATTTAAACCCACAAAATAATGACAGTCTTTATCTCAGTGCAAAAGTTCTTTTCTTCTGTATTACTGCAGCAATTTGTAGAATAAATTAAAATTGCTCTTGTGTTCTTAAAGTCACTCAGTCATAGGCTACCAAATACCAACAGAAACATAAACAAACATTTCACAGCATATCACCATCACCCACCAAAACATTGGCTGCTGAGCTTTATGAATACTTCTGTGGCAACAGGTAAAATTGATAACCAAAAGTGAAATGATGATAAGTACTTTCCATTGACATATGGATCCTTAAGAATTCTTTTAGATCCTCTGAGAACAGAGAGTATGGAAACTCCAGGGGCAGTTCATCTTTCTTGTGCACTACACTTACCAGAACAAGATTGCCTTTGATTAAGTTCAAAACATATACAAGTCAGTTCCAAATAATATCCGGTGTATCTAGCCCCTGCTAAGACTCCATCAGAGGAAAAACTCTGGGTTAAATGATATGGATATGCCTGAATTGGAGACATCTAGGTGCACTACAGTAATCACAGGTGTTTAGCACGTTAGTTTAGGGTAAGGCTTCTGCCTGAGCAAACAGTAAAGCAAATGTGTTGTCAGAACTGGGGTAGGAATCCTTGCAGAGCTGCCTATACGTTCTTGGAGGCTCCATATGTTCTTGGCCTTTCTTAGCAGTTGCACTGATACACAGAGCCAGAAGAAATTGGGATTAAAGATCCTGCAGGATCCTTCTGACTGGCTCAGTTCTGCACAGTTCATGTTCTGTGCAAGAGTGGACATGACCTGCCTGCCAGTCTCACAGGTGGTATTAAGGTTCAGTCATAATGGATAGGACAGGGGATAAGAAGAAATGGATTGGCACAGAAATATGTTAATCATGGCATTCGTGCATTTCATTCAAGATTGAAGGTCAGCAGCTGTGTAAATTAGCTGTTGAAAATGAATGAATGTGGTGACCAGCCTTGGATCTACTGTCCTTAAGTAAACAGAGACACACTGTCATTTGTTAGAGAATGTCATAAAAAGGTGAGAATTCAATATTTTAAAGCCCATGTACAGCATTTTAATAAAATATTCTGTCAATCATGCAGCAAATGTTCAAGTATTGCCTTTAGATCAGACTAGATTTACTTGAGGCTAATGGTTTCTTTTCCTTCACCAAAAAATTTATGTATTACAGGTGTCTTCAGAAGTGAGTTCCTGGGTCATCAGACTAATTATCTGCACCCAAATCACGAAATGCCTTTATGTTCACACTGTCCCTAAAATCAGAAATATTTTTCCCCTCCCCACCTTATTCCTACTGTTGGTTTGTTCCAGGAGTTGACGGCTCAGGTTTAAGCTGGGCCTGTTCACACCTGGCAGAGAGCAGTGAAGGAGTGTTAGAGCTAGGTCAGCTTTAGAACACAGAAAACTATGCCACTGGCAACTGGGGCCCACCAGGTAAGACAGCCCAAGAGTGAAAATGGTGGAAATCCTTCTCTTGCTACTATCTCACACAGTATCCTTGTGATGAGGATGTGAGAGGAGATGCAGTGTCCAGTTTTTCATTACCACAGTGGGGCACAGTTCCCAGTGATCTCTGCCTTCATTTCCAGGAGCAATCAGCAGCATGTTCTGAGAAAATCTTATCTGCTCCTGGCTATATAGCATCCAGCTGAGGAACAGATGGTGTGATCCCTTAGGAAAATGGACATAGATGGGCTGAGGGAAGTTAGACCATTCGGATCTATTTATCTGATGAGAAATGAAGCCTTGAGCTGGCGTCAGCCTTTACTGAGGTGGCACAGGCAGGAGCAGATGTGAAGATGAGTTACTGAGATGATGAGATCAAAAGGCACCTAGTCCTGGATTGCACATCTCCATTACATTAAGTTGCATGACGCTGGCCAGCTGTCTAGCTGAAATTAACACCTTCTTGAGGTTTAGCTATCAAAGCTGGAAGCTAGGAAAGACTGGGTGATGCTGGCAGAAAACGGAGAACTCTGCTGTTAGAGTACCTTTCCAGGGATTATCCACTAAGAGGGTTTTGTTAATCTTTTTTGGATTCTTGCCTGTAGCCACAGCAACACTGTTTTTTCCTGTGACCAGAGAAAATGCTGTTCACTCTTTGTTAGCGGGGGTCTGGGCAACAGCTTTTATGATTTGATTATTTCAGTTCCTACTGTTGAGCAATCCCTGAAAAAGCTCCAGTGAATAAGGAAGTAACGTCCTTGCTGAGGTGTTCCGAAAATTACCTTCACCCTCTGAAGTGCCTGTTCAAGGGGTCTTCAAATACCCTTACAGAACTGGTCCCTAGCACTGGCTGTAGGTGTTTATTATGGAGAGAGGCTCTTTGGGTGGTTCCCATCTCTTCATACTGGTGAGACAGAGTGGTACATGGGGTATGGGGTCAGACCTTGGGGGCTGCATGACAGCTCTTTCAGAAGGGTATATCTGTGTAGGGCATTGCCTTAGCAATGCTCCTGCCTGTCCATGAACCAATGTGTGCATCTGGGCTTGGGACTACAGCTTTACCATAAGCACCTTGCTTTTCCATTCATATGGATTTAGCTGTGCCCATGAAAAGGGTGGCTGGGGTGGCACACTGAATCAGGCCCTGAACCCTTTGCTCAGAACCTTCACTTTTCCGCCTGCCCAGTGGAATAAATGGGAAAGGCAAATGAAAGGGCAGAGACAGGTTTCTCCTAAACAGTCACACTCCCCTCTCCATTTCTATGGGAAACTACAACAATTAAAAAAAAAAAAAAAAAAAAAAAAAAGAGATAGAGAGAGAAGAAAAAAGGGGAAAAAAGGAAAAAACCAGTTGTCTTCTCCCCACAGCAGGAATCACAGTGTGAACAGCTACTGAGTGACAAAGTGAAAGTAGGAGGTTGGGCTTCACTGTCTTTATTCCTCAGTGCATGGGGCTCACAACAAAGGCCATATGCCCTGATCCTAGACATCTTTAGTCTTTTAAGCAGTCTTCAGCATGCAAGTAGCTCTATTAAGCAGTATTAATTATTGCAGCATATGGCTGTAAAGATAAAAATGAGAAATATCAGGCCTTTAATTAAAATATCTATACAGCTAACAACTTTTCAGTGTTTGCACACAGTAGAAAAAGATAAATTATTAGTCTTTTTGGTGGGTGAGTAATTTGAAAGGCACTCCTGATTTCTGTACAAGCACTCATTCTTCATAGAGATTGAAACAAGAAAGAAGATTTAGAATAATACCTGTCAAACTATGAGGTTATCTGTGAACTATTAATTTTGACCATTCACTATCAATGACATGCAATTTGTCCCATTAAATATTTTCTACTATCTCAATGGATGAGATAGTTTTATACCAGAAAAACAGCTGAAGAAGGCTAGGACAGGTTTGTGAATGCCACCAAGTGAACTGCTATTCAACAAAAGAAATGAGACAGATTCTGCTCCTATTACTCTTGTATTTCTAAGGGACTATTCAATGCAAGATTGATCAAGTTGTCAGTTACAAATGACATCAAACAAAAACCTGTGTGGCTTATTGATGGGTTTATTTGCAGTGCTGTGTTTTCTTTTTCAGCTCTTGCTGAAAACCAAAGCATATTGAATTGCTTGATGCAATGATACTGATTCTTTATCTGCCATATTTTGGTACTGACAGTTTTATACACTCATTTACAAATGAAGCTGTAAGGTATAGCTCATTTCTCATTTTTCTTCCTTGAAAGTGGTAGAGCTTTATATACTTCTTAGAACTCACTTACACCACTAAGCAACAGAAGTGTGTGATGAGATCTCCTAAATTTTTATTAAAATTTGACTCAAGAAACAAACTTTTGATGTAGGAAAGCAATTTTACTCCATATATCTATTTTGGCACAGGCAGTTCAGTTGAAAAACAGTTGTTTAAAATATTCATCTCATTAGTTAAAAATAAAGGAAACTATCACTACTTATCCTTACACTTTAAGAAAAACACTCACTTCAATACAAGAAGACAGAGACCTGAGCATTTCAGTCGAAGCAAATGATAAAAAACTCAATCCCAATTTTGAAATGTGCCTCAAATTTTGGAAAGAAAATACAGCTGGGCCCTCTTCAGTCTTGTCTGTTAACTAACCTTATCAGGTTGAAATCCAGCCCCTTCCTATAAGCACCAGGCTTTTGTAGTGTTTTCTCGAGGCACACTCAGCCGCCCAGCTCACTAAGTGCTTGCATATGCATAAACAGAACAAGGCATCCTTCCCCCGCCTGCCCCCTGAAAGCCTCAATGCTGAAGTAAAGGGGAACCTTTTAAGCAGGGTTTTAATTAGCACCCATTGTTCCCTGGCTGGCAGGACAGGCAGAATGGCCCAGTGGTTTGAAAACGGCTATCACAGTGGGAATCTAACTTTGCAATTGAATCAATCTGCAAACTCCACAGGACTTGTACACTGAAAATAAAAAAAGAAAAAGAGGGAGTAGACCAGGGCGATAATTATAGTGGTGTATTCATACTGCTGCATTTAAGGGCCTGTGAGCATTTCTCTCATATATTTTTAAAAGGAAAATAGAATCATATAAATCCACTAGAGAATGAGACCTGGTCATACAAGTCTAAACATAAAAGTGAAATTCAGCATTAAGTCTACCACTTGATCTTTAACTTCTAGCATCTGTACTACAGATGGTTATTTCTGTAGATGTCTGAAATGGCTAACTGGGAAAAAGGGATTTGGGGAGGAAGATATTCTTTGGCTTTAGTAGGCTTGGTATATAATAAGCAGGGGTTTAGATGTAACAGAAGTTCCTCCATTTTCAGTAGAGAGGTGCATGTGTGATGATGCATGACATGTTGCAGCTGTTTCAAGAAAACCAGGCTGTAATCATTGACTTGAATACCCTAGACAAGAACTTGTACAGGAGACTTTCTTTTCAAAATTGAACAGGTAAAAGCTGACTGACTTTTCTGTTGCTCTGCACCAGCCCAGGTGGGGCTCAGTCCCAGTCATGCTGGCTGTCTTGTGGTGGATAATTCACCTCATCATATCAGCTAGTTACTCCTGCAGAGGGCTTCTCCCTACCTTTTCAGGGATCAAAAAAAAAAAAAAAAAAAAAACACAAAAAACCCAAAAAAAACCAA
>VZUI01001109.1:0-31663 GCA_013401135.1 Cettia cetti
CCGCGGGGAGAGCAGCGCCGCGGGCCCCGCGCGCACCGGCCCCGCCGAGCCCGACCCCGGGCGGCCGCGGCTGCTATGCGGCTTCGCGGCGCACGGCCTGCACCGGGTAAGGAGGACGCGCCGTCGCACCTGTCCCGCGGATCGGATCGGCACCGAGAACGGGACCCCCGCCGCGGCCGTTGTCGGGACCGGGAGTCGGGGGCTGGGCGGGACTGGGGCCGGGGACCGGAGCCCAGAACCGGCCGCCTCTCCGAGGTGGGATGGGCCCTCCGCTGCCGGTGCTGGGCGGGAACGCGGCGCCCCCTCCCCCCGCGGCCGGTTACCGGCCGCCTCCCCCACGCGGGGCTGGGGTTCCTCCCCCGCGGCCGTTCCCGGCCTTGACTCTCCGTTCTCCCCGGGTACTGCTGTCCGGGCCGGGCAGAGCCCCGTGGCCCCGCCCTGTGCCCTCCCTAGGCCCGCGGTCTCCCGGGGTCCGGACGGCGGAGGGGCCAGGCCGGGCCGACCCAGGCTCGCCTCTCCATGTCGGGGGCGGCCGTTTCCCCCCGTTCGCGGGACCAGGGCCCATTCGGGCCCCGCCGCCTCCGTGCCCGGTCCTTCTGAGGTCCACCGGTGCCACGTGCCGCCGGGAGCGGGGCCGGGACTCCTGTCCGCCTGGGGGTCGCTCCTGCGGCGTCCCTAGCACCGTCCGTCCCCGGGGACGGCACCCACCGGGCCCGGCCTCCCTGTCCTTCTCCTCCTCTTCCTCACTCAGCCTTCACGACAACCCCGGAGCCCTTCCCGGCAGTGCCGGGAGCCCGCCTGGGGGTGTCCGGCCGCGGCCAGCCCAACCCCGGTGTCGGTGGCACAAAGGCCCGTCCGTCACACCCCCGCTGCCTATTTTTAGCCGCTGTCGCTCCCGAGCACCTGCCCCGGGGACGCGAGTGACGCCGCCCCGAATCTCTCGCGGGACCCCCGTCACCGCCCCACGGCGGGGACACACCGGGCCCCGTGGCCCCGAGCGGCTGGAGGGACAAAGGGGCACGGCTCAAGGTCACCGTTGCCGCCGGGCCAGGGTGCCACGGGGCCCTGGCTGTGGCCTCACCACTCCGGCTTTCCTGTGGAGAAGTGGTAGCGTGGCTCCGACGCGGCCACGGCCCGCGGTGCCCGAGGAGGCAGCTCCGCACCTGGTGCTGGCACCGAGTCCCTGGGGGAGTCGTGTCCAGGCAGAGCCACAGCGGCGGCGAGGAGCACGTGCCCGGGTCGGTCTCGCTCCGGTTCGCTCGTGGATGGCGCAGGGGACCGGGTTCGGGTGCGGTGCAGCGCAGGAGCGCGGGCACGGCTGGTGAGCGGCTGCTCCGGGGCAGGGAGTGTCCCTGCCGCGACCTCTCTCTCCTCCGTGGGGTGAGACGGCGATGATCAGAGCAGAGGAGAGGAAACAGGCACGGGCAGTGCTGGCCCGCTTGCGCCGCGCCTCCGCTGGCTCCCGGTGGAGGCGGTGGCTACTGAGGTGCCGTGGCGGTGGCGACGTGTCCGTCCATAGCGTGAGCCGAGCCCGGCCGGGCCGGCAGCGGATGCAGCCACGGAGAGGCGTGGGGGAAGCGGCTCCCGCCCGATCGTCCGCGGCCCCGGCCCACACTGGCAGCAGGTTCCTCTTTCCAGAATGCGCGGGATCGTGGCGTAGCTGCCGGCCCCTGGTGCCTCCGGCTGTCCTGGCCCCGCAGCCCCAGGGTCCGGCCCCATGGTCAGTCCCAGTGAGGGTCCTGGTGTGTGTGCTCTGAACGGGCCCCCGGGCAGCTAAAACGGGGTTTGCCCGTACACGGCACAACCGTGGTGCTGCGGTGAGCTTCCTCCCTGCCCTCAGTGCAGGCAAGGTCACAACTGGGAACTGGCTGGCCACAGCGGCTGCTGGTCACACCGGGTCTTGGGAGCTCAGTGCTAGAAGGGGTCCATACCGGAGTGCTGGAGTGTGAGGGTTCCACAGGGCCCAGCTGTAATGTGCTGATCCCCTCAGTGTTTTCTAGTGGGGCAAAGCAGAGATGAGCTGCTTGCCAGCCTCACGTTGCCTCAGAGGGCCCCCAGGGAAGGGGGGCAAGGGGGCTCTGGGGGCTGTTGGCAGAGCCTGTTTGCCAGGGTTTCAAGGCTCTGCCTCTCCATCCCCTGGGATCTGCCCCGGGGTGCTTTAGGGCCCCTCCACTGTGCAGTGCAGACCCCAGTGCTGCCCACGCCCCAGTGCCATCACGATGAGCCCAAGGCTCCCCACATCATATGTCCCTGCTGGGGATGTGCCTTGTCCCCTGTGGGGAACCCAGTGGACGTCTCTCCCCAGGGCCTGTTATCTGTGGGCGCGGGTCCACCGGTATCCGATGCCTGCAGAGCCAGGCAGGGCTATCGGGTCTGGCAGGCCCCTTCCCCCTCCAGCAGCAGGCCCTGCCGCCCTATCTCATTAGCTCGAGATTAATGAGGCTCCTGTGCTGTCTTTAACTCCTTCCTGCTCACCAGCTCCTGCCCACAGCTCCACTGACCCTCTGCTCTACTTCCACAGGTTTGCACCGACACCTGCCGGACACCGACCCGGCTGAGGATTAGGGACTCCAGCCGTGAGCAGGGGACCCTGAGGCTGCTGCTCCCAGAAAGTGCCAGGTCTGCAAGGGAAGGGGTGATGAGCCGTGCTGCAGCTGCTGCCTTCTGACCCTGAGGAGGAGTTTTCGAGCCTGCCTGGGACACTCCCCCTGACAACAGCAGCACCCCAGTCCCAACAGCAGCACCGAGCCTGTGACACGCTGTAGCCCTCAAGCCAAGGAGACATCGGGCCAAGCCTGAGAGGGGTCAAGGGGCACATCCTTCCTGATCCGGTGTCAATTCCTGCCCTGACACCCCGACGGCACTGCCCTCACCCCTCGGCAGCCCCCTCCAGGGCTGCCCCTCCCGGCGCTGCCCAGCTTTGGCCCCAGCCCCGCTGGAGCGCGGCAGCCTGCCGGGCGCTGCCCCCCGGGCACTGCCCCCTGGGTGCATCGCCCCCCGGCCCCCCGGGGACCCCCCGCCCGCCGGCAGAGCCATGAAGCTGCAGGCGGTGATGGAGAACCTGCAGCGGCAGCAGCGCGCACGGCTGCAGCAGGCGCTGGAAGCGCGGCAGCAGGAGCAGCAGCAGCAGCCTCTGCGCTCCACATCCCCCCCGGCACAGCCCTCGCAGCCCCCGGGGCTGCCCCCTGCCAGCACCCCGGCCCGGGGCCGTGGGCAGGATCCAGCCCCGGCACCCTCGGAGGAGGGAGCGGAGCCTGAGAGTGCGCACATCCAGCGGGCACAGATGGCCGCCCTGGCTGCCATGCGGGCGGCGGCCGCCGGCCTCAGCCACTCACCCAGCCCGGGGCTGTCGGACGAGAGCCAGGCCTCTGAGGAGGAGGAAGAGGAGGAGCGCGGCGAGGAGGAGGAAGATGGCGGCAGGTACCAGCAGGAGATGGTCTCCGAGGAGGAGGAGGACCTGTGAGTGTACTTGGGCAGTTCTTATAGGCTTGTGGAAGGGGCAGGGAAGTCGCACAACACAGATGGTTTGGGCACAGCGTGCTGGGGAGACTGTAGGGATCCTGTGGCTTGGGCCGGGTTGTGGATTAGAGCTATTGGGATATTTCAGAGCAGGAGGTGCTGAGAGCAGCGGCTTGGCTCTGTGGCTGTGATTCCTCGTGCTGGGTTGGCACATCCCATCTCTGCTCAGCAGCCACGTGGGGCTGTGACAGAGGACCCCGGGCTGGCGTTAAATTATGCAGGACCCTTGGCTGCCTCCATCGTGCATCCTCTCAGGGCAGGGCCAGGCCAGGAGCCATCTGGCAGAGCTCCGTAACCGAGGTGCTCCTGGGATACTGGGGGCTGGCTGTGCCCTACAGAGCTGCCCCTGCCAATGGGCTGTACCCGGGCTCCACTGTGTGCTGGGTGGGTGGTCCCAGCCCTGCAGCTGGGGAGGGCCTGTGGGGCGGGCAGGAGAGAGGGGATGGGCCTTGGGAACCAGCATGGGACCAAACCTCTCCTCTCCTCCGGTTCCAGAAAGGGCAAATGGGATGAAGATGACTTTGAAGAGGACATGGGTGAGGAGGAAGAGGAAGAAGAAGAGGAGGAGGAAGAGGAAGATTATGAGGAAGAAGAAGACATGGGAGAGGAAGGGCTCAGCTCAGCAGAGGCGGTGCGGGCGGGCGCAGGATCCCTGCTGCTCCGCAAGCCCCCAGCACCCCAGCACTACCGGGGGGAGCCACCACGGCTGCCAGGAGGACAGGAGCGGCTGCCCCCCAGCCTGGGCCACACTCAGCCCCCACCACCAGCACCTGACCACGGTGACTGGACCTACGAGGAGCAGTTTAAGCAGGTACGTGCCCGCCGAGACACGCGTGTCCCTGCCGTGCCATCCCTCTCCCTGCTCCTGTGCACCCGTGTGTCCTCACGAGCGTGGGGAGATGCCTCTGGCAGTGCCGCCCCCAGCAGCATTCTCCTCGCATCCAGCTGCTGTTGTCATTAGGAATGCGTGGGATTTCTCCGGGGTTTTAGTGCTGGGCTCAGTCTTGTCCCCTCCCTGGTTGGGTGACTCCGAGTGGATCCTGTGTCTGGGTTGTTCTGGCATGGGCAGACAGCACAATTGGGCTTGCTGCAGGGATCTGAGAGGATTCTTGCTGAAAATTACGAAAAAATCACCCCAAACTTGCAAATCTGATGGCTCTCTTGGTTTTCCTCTTCTCCACTCTCCCCAAGCCATTTTCCATGGGGACCTGTCTGTCTCCCATCACCATCACTACAGAGGTGATGCCTGGCAGGACAACTCTGGCTCCAGGGATGCTTGGCGGAGGGCAGAGCTGCCCCCCTGCCACTGCCCAAATGCCATGAAAGAGTGAAAGCAGGGAGAAAGCACCTGGCTGCCCCCTTCATTGCCTTCCCCAGGCAACAAGGCCAGCATGTTCCCACTCTCCTGGCGCCAGAGCTGGCTACAGTCCACTCTTGCTGATAGAAGAAAACGTGCTGCAGCCGGGGCTCCCCGGGGGCCACCCGGCACCTTTGATGTGTGTTTAAATACATCAGAGTTTGGGACTGGGGGAAGGGGCAGGACCAGCAGCAGCAGATGGGACCCAGATGGAACGGCCAGGGCGTGGTGGCCTTTCAGGAGGGATGCGACCACCTCTGCCCCTTCACCTTCAGGAGGCTGTCGCATCCCCTCCGAAATGGGGGAAGGGGCTGTCGGGATCTGCCGGCACATCTGGATGTGGGGCAGGCTCAGAACAGGGCTGGTGGAGGGAGCACCAGCAAGCACGGAGCAAGTGGCCCTCCTCCTGGCACTGCCCCGTTAGGGTGATGGAGGGATGCTCCAGTCCAGCTGCAGGGATGGAGTGATGCTCCTGCTCTGCGCGTCCCTCGTGCCGCTGCACCCAAGCCACCTTCTCTTGTGGTTTCTCTCTCTTGTGCTTCCTGCCGCCGGGGAGCGAGGGGCCAGGGCCATGAACTCGTAGCTGTGAAAAGGCTTTTCAATACCGCAGCTCTGATCTTCCTGTTTGTCAGCGTGTCAGTGCCGTGGTCCAGGCCGTAGGCTCTGCCAGATCCCCTATCACAGCCACAGCACTTGTGAACACCAGCCCCGTTCCCAGCGCTTCCCCTGCCCTCCAAGCTGTGCCCCCTCTCCCTGAGCACCCCCTCTCCCTCCATGTGGCTTCCCGGGCTCACTGGGAAGAGCCCAGCTCGGTGGTGAATGGTGGAAGCAGCCGGAGGGGGTTGAAAATCCTCCGTGGGCGTCGGAGCGGAGGCGACGCGCCGGGCCCGGAGAGGCTTTCCCCGGCACGTCAGCCCGTGCGACCGCGCTTGGATCGCGGCCGCTGGACTGGGGCCAGGGGGTTGCTGGCGCAGCCGGTGCTGGCCGGGAGCTCCTCCTGGCTGGCCTCCAACGCGTGCCGCTGGGCTCCATCCCAGCCCAGCTGGCGCGGCCTGGGAAGGAGCAGCAGGAATGTAAACAGCCAGGGCAGCACGGGGCAGGGGATGCCGTACCCCATCCCCGCTCCTCACTGGGGCGGAGGCGCCTTAGGGGGAGCCCCAGCAGCTCTGGGATGCGGGGCCACAGCAGGGTCCCTGCGTGGGTGAGCCAGCAGGGACGTGGTGCTGTGCGTGGCTGTGCCAGTGTTCTGCCTGCCTGCTCTGTGAGGGATGGGCTCTTTTGGGGTTCCTTTTTATTTTTGCCGAGGAGCTCCTCAGCATTGGCAGCACCCCTGCTCTCCCACCAGCCTTGATGCTTCCCCTGCTGTCCAGCTTTTCCTGCTGGGAGTTCGGATCTGGTTCGGATTAAGCTCTGGTTGTGCTGGTGCTGCCTGTATCCTTGGCCTGTGGGTCTCTGCTTGAGAAAACAGTCCTCACTGGGCAGTGCCGCCATCCAAGCCCCCGTGCCTTCTCCACACCCAAACCCTGGCAGCCAGGGGCTGCCCCCATCCTCCACTGCCAGGTTTTATTGACCCATCTGGGACAGATTCCTGTGAACTGGTGCTCGGCTGAACCGTGGGGGGCCGGAGGGAGGAGGAGGGGGCCCAGTTCAAGGGAGGAGGAAGGGGAGGGCGTGAGGAAGAGTTATGGAGGTGAGGGAGGTTAGGGAGCCGGCGCGTGGCACCTCCCCGTCCCCAGGGACGGCTACTGCACAGGCAGAGGTCAGCTCAGCCTGACCCGGGCGCTGCCGGCGCGGGCAGCAGAACAAAGGAGCCCCCAGCACAACAGGGAACTTAGGGGCAGCAGTTGCCGAGGGCACCGTGGCTCCTCGGGGTGGGAGGGGAAAGGGGGCATTTTCTGGGTGGGAAGAGGCTCCTCATGGGAAATGGCTAAAAATCCAGCAAGTTCCTGCCAGCAAGGGGCTGCTGGGGGTAAAACTGCTCAGAGTTGTGTACCCCAGCACTGTGAGGTCTCTGCTGCTGCTGCCCCTCAAGATCCCTGCGCTGAGCTTTCTGTTTCATTATTGCTATTGCTGCTCCCTGCTAATACCGGGAGTAGGAGCCCCTGGTGAAGTGGCAGCCCCTGGAGCTGGAGTTTTCCAGACTCTACCTCTTCTGGAGTTTCCTGTGCTGCTGGTGCTGCCTCAGGCATGGGCTCTTTGCATGCTGGTACCCCATCCCACATCACAGGAGCTTGAGGAATCCGTCTCCCTGTGTTCATCTGGCTGCAAGCAGCCACCAGTCTCCCTCTGGGTTCTCCATTTTGGGTGCTCCCTTTTGGGGTGTCCAGCAGTGGCTGCCTCAGGCTGATGTTTAACCCTCCATTTCTGCTTCAGGAAGGATTTAAGAAGTGCCAGTGGGAGCCTGTGGCAGCCGGGGGGGGGTGTTCAGGGGGTGCTGGTGCTTTAGTGGGGCAAGAGGTTTCTTGTGTTGGGGACATCTGAGCCATGCGGGTGGCACACAGGCACAAAAACCTCAGCCCTTATCTCACACGGTGCAGTGCACCTCGAGATACAGCGTTTCAAAGTGCAGTGGTGGGGAAAAATAAACCGAAAGCAACTCCACGACCTCGACAGGGCTGCGGGGGTGGGTGAAACCGGACCCCCCCCTCCGCCCAGACTGGCCCCGCGCACGTGGCTGGTGGAGCTGGGATTTTCCAGGAGGGTCTGGAGGAGCAGAGAGCCCCATACCCCCTCTGAATTCCCAGGAGCTGGTTAAGGCGTGGGGGATCCCCTCCGAACCCCTTTCTCCCGTGGATTATTCTCCTTTTCAAAGCCCAAAGCCAGCTGGGGGCGTGGGGCCTGAGCAGGGGCCCCGTGGCCTCTTAACGAGGGCGGGAGGGTCCATTTACTTTCTTTAAAATATTGATTAGAGCTTTATTGCATTAGCCAGCCGAGCGGATGAGCTGCCCCCGGGGAGGGTGAGGGGGCCCCTGTGCGGGGAAGGGGGACCCGAGTGTCATCACACGGCCAAGGGCCACTGCCCCCCACCCAGAGGCAGTTTGGCTCCCAGATAAGGGGGAGTGCCCTGGGGCCCCCGTTTGGGCGCTGCTGTGTCGGGGAGGTGATTGCAGTGCCTGGCCAGGCCAGCAGCAGATAACACAGGCAAGAGGGGACCTGAGCAGGACAGGACTTTGGGGGCAGTGGGGGAGTCACCAGTGGATCCCACCTGGTAAAAGGGCTGTGTCCTCCCTCCTCACCTATACTCAGCCATGGCCCCTCTCACCCTGCACCACTGCCTGGCCTGCCGAGGGGTGCTCCCAGCCGGGGATCCAACACGGTAATTGGCTCATAGTGCTCAGGGAGCATTCCCGGGGCTGTAATCCCACCAGATCCCTGGCCAGAGGTCAGGGACTTCTCGGCGAGAGCGGCTTAGCTGCTGAGTGCCTCCCCCAGCCAGACGCCTGGGTGCTCACAGGTGCTGGTCCTGGTATCTGGGCACCCATGAAGCCATTTCTCCAAACAGGACCCAGGATGATTAAGGAGGTTGAGGGACACGGGACACATCCTGCTCCAGGTGCCCAGCCAGTGCCTTCACCCAGCTGGACCGTGCTCCCAACACCTCTTGTCTCAGGAGCTGGGCTGGCTCCCCACAGCCTGGGCATCACCTGCTTGTGTCCCCCCAAAGCCCCATGTCCCCCAAGCCTCAACCCCCGCAGAGCCTCATTTCCCCCCACCCTTGGCCCCCCCAGAGCCCTGTTCCCTCCACGCCCCAGCCCCCCGGGCTGACTCAAGGGCTGCGGAGGTGGCGGCCGCCTCCCCTCTCGGCACAGCTGAACTAACAGGGTTTATTTAAAAGGAAAAAAAAAAGAAAAGAAAAGAGCAGCGCAGGGAGCAGGGCCTTTGTCAGCAGAGCCCCCCGCCCCCACTGCAGCGTTGGGCAAGGGCAGCGTTGCTCCATCACCCTATTTCTGGCCCAAACCGCAGGAGAAATGGCAGCTGGTCCCAGGGCCCAGCCGGACGTGCTGCAATCGGGGGCCAGGGTGGGGAGTGGTTTGGGGCCAGGGGGGCCCCCTGCTCTGAGCCCCTGGGGCAGCCAGACTGGGGGCTCAGGGTGCAGCTCCTGGTTGAGCTCCTGACCCGCTCCCTGACCCTTCCCATCGGTCATTTAATCTGCCTGTGCTTGGGTTCCTGCTCTGGCTGGAGCTCTGGATAATCCACCCTGTGCTGGGGCTGGTGGAGGCCAGGGCTCACCCCTGAGGGGAGTCCCCTGTTCCCCATGCATCCCACAGGGAGGGTGTGGCCATGTCATTTCTATGGCAGCAATCCTTTGGGAACGGGCATCCCTGTCCTCCCACAGCTGCTGGCACGGGGTGTCACCATGGTACAGGTGGCAGTGGGAGCACCCAGGCAGGTACCAGCCCTAAACCCCTTCAGCAAAGGGCTTCACCTCCTGCCTTCGTTTCCCCATCTCCCCACATCCACTGTGGAGCCTCCAACTTGGGCACCAGTGCCTGATTTTGGAGATTCCAGCACCTGGACATGCTGTCCCACGCTGCCACCTGCTTGGGTGCCACAGTGGTATGGGGTGGGTCACTCTGGTCCATCGCCCGCCACCACCCCCTCCTCTCAGTGCGAGGAAACCGTGAGGTTTCAGCGGTGCTGGAGCAGCTCAGTGGTGATGGTTCCCGGGGCTGACAGCCCACAGCTGGCTCCTGTCAACCCCATCTGTGGCTGCTGGACCCCTTCCAGCTCCTCCAGTGGCTCGGCAGTGGGGTTCCCAGGCATTCCGTGCTCCCTTGGCCCTGCCCACGGGACCCCTGGGACCCCCACCTCGGTGCCAACGGAGGGCAGAGGTGCAGGACCTCGCATTTCAGGAACAGATTTGCAATTAGCCAAATCCCAGCGGGCGGTGGAAGCCCCGGTGACTCATCTGCCGGGCTTACCGCGATCCCCTTCTAAGACGATCATTTACATATGGTGGAATTTAAACCCCAGTCTTGGCTTCCCGGCCTCGCTGTTGCCGCTGCTGCCACCGCACCCGGGACCCTGAATGAGGGTCTTGGCCCTCCAGCCCTCAGGGGCTTCCCCTTAGGAGGCTTAGGAGTCACAGAGGAGGGACAGCCCAAGTTGGGGGCTCACCAAGTACTCCAGAGAGTTTGAGTTAGCTGCTCTTGGCCACATTTCCCCAGCTCAGTGCTGCATAGTTTGTTCTCAGCGGCCCTCCCTGGGTCTGCCTGGTGGCAGGAGCTAGCCTGGTGTCCTTCATTGAACGAGCTTTCTCAACAGCGCCTGACTCCACTGGATTAATATTTGTACGAGGTCCGGTGTGATAGCAAGCATGTGTCAAGGGCATGCACCAGCATGCACACAGCAAGAGCTGCCACTGCCGGGCTGGCTTCCATCCAGCCAGCGGCTTGGCCCAGCTGAGGGAGCAGCCCCAGCACCCCAGTTCCCCCTCCGTGACCCCTCACCAGCCTGTGCCACCCCCCACGTCTGCATTCAGACACGGAACCAGTTTTGATTCCAGCCAGAGCCTGGCACGCTGCCGCCTTTGGAAACGCCACGGCAGCAGGAATCGCTTCCTCCTCTGCGGGAAGGGAGCAAACAGCAGCGGCACAGCCGGTGTCCCGGGAGCCGGTGTCAACCCGGCCCGCGGCAGGGACACGGATCCTGGGAGCTGCCGGCTGGCTGGGCACAGCGGCCCGTGCCGTGGCGGGGAGGGCGGCCGACAGCGCACGGACAATGGGGGGGTCAGGGAGGTTAAACGGTGACTAATTCGCCCATTCAGCGTCCCCTCCGCCGCTCGGGGGACACCCGCCGTGCAGTGACACCCGCCGTGCCGTGACACCGCCCGCGTACCCCCAGGGTCACCCACATGATTCCTTCCCCCAGCCGGGGTGGGGAGGAGGTGGGCACGGGGGCCCGGGTGGTCTCAGGGTCCCCCAAACTCGCGGGCCGATGGTGGGGGATCGGGACTGGGTTTGTCGCCGAGACACGGGAGCACCGATGGATCCTTTACCCACCGTGTCCCCCGGCCCGAGGAGGAGGCACTGGTGCAAAGAGGCACCTGCGGTGGGACCGTGTCCCCCCGCGGAGGGGACAATGCTGGGAACCGGTGTGAACAATGGTGTCGACGGGAAGCTCCCGGGCCCCCTCCCCAGCTGCCCCCGCGGAAGCGGCCCCCCAGCCCGGCCATGCTCCGGCGGCAGGAATCCCGCCGGGCCGGTCAGTGGAGTCACCGCCGGCCGCGGCCATGTGGGCGAGGCTCCCGCCAGCACATCCCCCACGAGCAGGGAAGGTGTTGGGAGATTTCGGGGAGGGGGCACACACGTCCCTGCCCCCAGCAGCCCCTTCCCACGGGGGGCTGCGCCCTGGGGGGCTCGCAGGGGATTAGGGATGGGGACAGCCAGGGGTGACCTGTACCTAAGCCGAGCGCTTTATCTGCATAGGAATCTGCTCCGGGGCTGGACGCTCCCTTTGCCCTTCACCGGGAGGGATTGGCCCCAGCAAACCCTGCACCCCACGCCGGGGGGGGCCGTGCCTGGAGAGGGGCTGCGGCCTCGGGCACCCCCCAGCCCTGAGTCAGCAATCGGTTTACTGGAAATCACGTCCCCAGCGCCTCCGAAACGCCGCGGCCCGGGGCCCTCGTCAATCCTTGGCTCTGGTTTTTACAAATTACTTTCTTTTTCTGAATAAGTGCCCTCTCCGACCCCACTGCGGGTCCCGGCGTGCCAGTGGCCGGGGGCTGTGTATGGGCTGGGAGTGGGACGGGAAACGCGCCATAAATGTGTTTATTATTCGTTAAAGAACTCGTCAGTGTGCGCGGGCTCTTCCCCAGCCCAGCGTGGCCCCTCGGCTGTCCGCGGGACAAAGGGATGCATCCCCGGGGGCTGCCAGAGGAAGGAAGGAAAGAAAAAGAGAGAAGTAGCCCCTCTGCGTGTCACCGCTGCTCCTGCTACCTGCCGAGACAGGGTGGGCTCTCCCCGCTGCCGCCTGCGTTGTGTTTTTTCCTTAAATACAGGAATTTGGGGGAATTTAGCCCCTGGAAGGTGGAGGCTGCCACCAGCCCCCATCCCTGCTGCACTGGCCCTTGGGTCTGTCGCCAGTCCCGGCCACGTCACGGTGTGCACGTCCCAAACCGGTTTTGGAGAGAAGGAGGAAAACCGAGAGTGTTGCCACTTCCTGGCGATGGAAAAGAAACTTGAAAATTAATCCCCGAGGCCTGAAAACCCGGAACCGAGGGGGGTGAAGGGGAGGTGTTTTTACCTCGGACGCGGGATGTGGGGACACAGACTCTTCCCTGACGCCTCACGGGGCAGACAAGGGACTCCTGCCGAAGGGGGGATTTGCCTGGCACCAGCACGACCCCCGGCATTCCCGGAGCCTTGTGAAATAGCGCTTCCCCTCCTGCTTGTAATTTCCCCCCTTGCCCCAGCTCGGGGGGAGGTCGGACCCCCGGCACACACCGCACCCGTGCCGAGGGCTCTCCCGCATTCCTGGCATTGCCAAGGGGCCGCCTCCCGCCCGCCCTTTGAAAGCCATAGGGTTGGGATTTTCCTGTAATCTGGTTTGAAACATTAATCCGGTCATCCACACCAAACGCCGGGCCGGCATCCTGCCGGGGCGCTGGGCCGGGGTCAGGGCCACCCGCCCACCTCCTGCCTAATTCCTCCTCCACTTAATTATAGATCTGCTGGCAACGGCCATCTGGCCCCGTGTCCTCAGCCGGCCGGGGGCTGGGGCCGAGGGGGCTGCACTGTGGCCAGGTGGGCCGGACACTGTGGCCACAGCCAGCCATGCTGCTGGCATCAAGCATTCACCCTGGGGTGGGTCTGCACTGGGAGCACTGGGTGCATGGAGTCAGATCCCCCAGCCCAGGGGACTCTCAGGGAGGTGGGGGGCATCTCCTGCTGTCCCCAGCCAGGCTGGGGTGGCTGTGCCACAGCGTCCCCTGGCACCACACCCTGCCGTGGGGACCCCATGGTAAGAGGATATTCCTGGGGCAGCTGCATTATGGATTAAGTCGTTTCCACTTCCCTAATTACGAAACATAAATGTATTGACTCAGCGGCACAGGGAGGCCTTGCCTGTGGCTCCTGTCTGCTGCTACCTTTGCACCGACACTGCATATCCCTGCGAGGAGCTGGCTTTGAGCTGAGCAGAAACCAGGGCTGAGAGCAGGAAGCAGGGCACGAGCACGGGGCAGGGATCAGCACCAAGCAGGCACAAGACTCAACACCTGCTGATTTCGGTGCAGCAGCGCCAGCAGCCGCCAGCCTGTGCCAAGCTCAGCTGCGCACTGGGTTTCACATGCTGCCAAAACCAGAACGTTTCTGTTCCTCAATTTGCATTCTGAGCCCCGCTGTCCCAGCTGTCCTGCGCTGCCGTTGGGGCTCGCGGGGCACCGGCTGCTTTGCCGTTGGCTATGGATGGCGTCAACGCAAGGAAATCCTGCGAGGGGCTGCTAGCAGTCACTCATCTCTGTCCCCTTCAGTGTCCTGCCTGTGCTCAGGGGAGAGGGGGAGCAGGGGTGGTAAGGGAGGACAGGGGCAGCTTGGCAAATTCCACTCCGTCACACACCACAGTGCACACCGGGCACGTCCCAGCTATGGCTGGGCATGTCCTCACCCCACAGTGCTGCCAGATGAGCACCTTGGACAGGTGCCCACCTCTGGCAGTTGGTTCTGCCAGAGGTTTGGGGGTTTGGGGGGTCCCAAGGGGAGCCTGTTTCTCTGCTTGGCACTGCAGTGGTCAGTGAGCAGCTGCCAAGTGCAGCGAAGCTGTCGAAGTCTTGCCGGTAACCGTCAGCAGCAGCTTGTGCAACACCCTTTGCCCGGCAGCCGTCGCGGGTGTGCCGGCAGGGCTGTGAGGTCACAGGGCAAAAACGGGGATCCCTCTGCCCACCATCCCTGGGGACCCCCATGGCTTCACCCCAGTTGGGCAGGGGTGGGAGTGGCTGCAGCCAGCTGAGCTTGGCATGGGACCACCGGGGCTGGTGGAAGGCCGGCACACGGGGCAGCCGCCCGCCGCGGCCACTAATCCCCCTGTCCTGGCTGGCCACGCTCTCCTCAGCTGACGGTTAATTTTCTTTCATCCTCTTAAATGCGTCCATTCCCTTCGGGACTGAGCCCGGGGCGGGCAGGGAGGATCATGACCCCGAGGGTCTTGGCAGTGGATGAACCAGCGTGTTTGGCACTTCCCCAGGATGGCTCTGCACCCCGCAGGATCGGGCTCCAGAGAAGCCCTTTCTCTGTGTGTGGCTTTTGGAGCTGCTCAAGGAAACGGGGGAGGCTGGATTGGCACCGGCCCAACATCCCTCAGCTGGCACAGGTAGCCCAGTGCAGCTCAGCCCCAAAAATCACAGCAGTGCTGTTGTGACATGGCTCACTCCCCCCACACCAGTCCCACACCAGACCCCTTGCTGGGGCGCTGGGATGGGAGAGGGGCTATGAGGGTCTCTGCCAGTGGTGCTGGTGGCTCCTGCCCTTGCCCTGGGGGTGTGCAAAGGGCTGGTTGAGCCTGCCGAGTTTCCCAGGGGAACTGGGGGGGTTTATGGCCCCGCTTATCATGCGGCCCCATTGATCCCTTTGATCAGTGCCGGCGGGCGAGTCCAGCCCTGCGAGATCCGGATCCTCCCTGCGGGGCTGCAGGAGGAGGGGGCTCAAGCCCCTCACTTACAGCCAGGACGATGCCCACCCATCCACCTGCCCACAGGGCATAGCCATGGAGGGAGCGGGCACATCGGTGACCCAGTGACCGGCAGTGGTGGCCCTGCAGTGCGTGCCTGGTGTATTAGGGAGGGTATTTATAGGCCCCTCCCAGCCCCACTGGCAGTTGTTCAGAGTTGTCATTGAGAAAAGCAGAGCTGTGGCAGCCACCCCTGTTGGTGTGTCTGGGCAATGCCTGCCCCCACAGCCCCTGCTCCAACACCCCTCCTGGGATGGGGGGGGATTATCCACCAGCCTCCAGGCAGAAACAGTGCTGGGCCTCAGGAGTGGTGTGGCGTGGTGTGGTGTGAGCCTCGGCGTGCCGGGCGCTCCAACCGGCCGATCCTGCACCATAAATCAGGCAGGAATGTGCCGGGCTGGCGGGGTGGGGGGTCCTGGCTGGAGATGCCCCAAGCACAGCTGGTGATTGAGGTGCAGCGTGTCAGAGCCTGGCCCAGCTCTGCCTTCCCCGATGCAGGACATGTCCCTGCAGGGCCATGGCACACAAGCTCATGTCGAGCCACATGAGGCACTGGCTCCCACCACTGGCTCCTGGCTGTGGCTCTCTGTGGCACCCAGAGCATGGAGGGACCATGCTGAAGCAATGCTGTGCTGAGCAGGCAGTGGCTGCTAAAAATAACTGGGATCAGCGTTCCCAGGAGGAGCTGGGACCGAGCACAGTGTTGGCAGCATGAGAGCCACTCCAGCCGTGATCCCAGCACCAGCATCCCAGAGCTGAGCTCCGAGCAGGCCAGGCAGGGAATGGCACAGTGGGGCACAGGGAAAGGTCAGCCCAAGCTGCAGGAACCCCCTGGACCCATGTAGGGACCCTTGAGCCATTTGGTGTCTTTTAAGCCACACAGCTGCTGCAGTGGAAGCTGGGGGTCTCACGTGGGGGGACACAGGGGTCAAGGGGGTTTCTGAGCATCTCTCTCTTCTCCTTATGCAGCTGTACGAGCTGGATGGTGACCCCAGGAGGAAGGAGTTCCTGGACGACCTTTTCAGCTTCATGCAGAAACGAGGTGAGTCCCCAGCTGCGTGCCCACCCTGTGCCCCTGCGCCACTCTGTGCCCACCCACACCCACCTTGCACCCACCACACCCCCCCCAGGGCTGGGGGCTCATTTCCTTGCCCCTCATTAGTGCCCCGAGGTCACAGCTCTGGCTGAGCTGCTGGTTAATCTTTAACCCCTCAGCACAGCGGGGTCAAACCTGCTGGGCTGGATCCAGTGCCTGCGGCCCACCCTGGTCCCCCTCCCTTCACCCATCACACCCAGACCTGCAGCCCCTCCCCACACAAAGCCCCTGGCTGTGTGCCCTCTCTGCCCATGCTCTGGGTTATTGCAGAAGGCAAAGCCCCTCTCTGTGCCCTCTCTCTGCCCGGGGAGAGGCCACAGAGGGGGCCAGGGGTGGGAAGGGCTGAAAGCCAAGCGTGCTCCTGTTCGAGGGTCTGGTTCCTGCGTGGAAAACAGCACTGGAAGTGCTGACACAGGCCTGGCTCTGGCCCTTTGTCAGACGGCACTGGGAAGGCACGTGTGCCTGTGCAGGGGGGCTGGGGCTGCTGGCTGGGTCCCCCAGGGTTTCCCTGGCTCTGTCCTGTCCCCTGGGGTCTCTCTGACTGTGTCCCCTGCAATCCCCTCACCTGCATCCCCTGGGGTCACCCCACCTGCATCCTTCGGAGTCCCCCAGAGCCCCCTCACCACAGGGCTGGGAGGGGAGGGACCCCAATGAGGGAGCAGGTGCTGCCAGCCCCCTCCTCCTGCTGGAGGGATGAGCCCCCTGGCTCACAGGAGACCCTCACAGCCGGATTGTGCCGCCCCCGTTATAAATAACTCGCGTTGCCGGGTGCCGGCTCAGCCCGAGGAACCGGCTGGGCCACGACGGGGCTGTGGCTGGAAACTGCGAGTTTCTGTTTCCTTTGTTCGGGGCTGATCTCAGCGGGAGGGCCCGGGGGGAAGAAGGGGATGGTGGAAAGGGGAGGGAGGAGCAGGAGCCCCCCCAGCCCCTCCACTGCGCCGCAGGGGTAGAAAGCAACAGCAGCTGCGCCCCCGCTTTGGGTAAGAAAGCAGCACCCCAGACCCGCTCTCTCCTCCCGCCGCTCCCCAGGGACCCCCGTGAACCGGATCCCCATCATGGCCAAGCAGGTGCTGGACCTGTACATGCTGTACACGCTGGTGACCGAGAAAGGGGGTCTGGTGGAGGTCATCAACAAGAAGCTGTGGCGGGAGATCACCAAGGGGCTGAGCCTGCCCACCTCCATCACCAGCGCGGCCTTCACCCTGCGCACCCAGTGAGCGGGGGCTCGGAGGGGAGGGGAGGGCGCGAGTCCTTGGGGGTCCCTCTGCCCTGTGCAGGGGTCAGGGGCTCAGCACAGCCCTGTGTGGGAGCACTGGGGAGGGAGCAATGGGGTGGCACACGGGAAAGGGTGCCCAGCCACTGCGTCACCCTCACCATCCCCGCCCGTGTCCCGTCTGGCCACAGGTACATGAAGTACCTGTACCCCTACGAGTGTGAGAAGCGTGGGCTGAGCAACCCCAACGAGCTGCAGGCGGCCATCGACAGCAACCGGCGGGAGGGCCGGCGGCAGGGCTTTGGTGGCTCCCTCTTTGCCTACTCGCCCGGCGGCACCCACGGCCTCCTCTCCTCGCCCAAGCTGCCGGTGCCGGCGCTGGGGCTGGCGTCTGCCACCAACGGCGGGGCCATAACGCCGGGCAAGAAGATCAAGAAAGGTAATGGTTGTTCTGGGGTCTGCCTGCTCCGGGGTTTGGCTGCTGCAGGGTCTGGGTGCCACGGGAGCTGAGCCTCCTCCTGGCCCCGGGAATAACGGGGATGTGGGCAGGGGGGTGATGCTCTTCTCCCCTCCTTGGGCTCCAGGACTCAGCCCGGGGACCCTGATTCCAATCACCCATCTCTGACCTTTGGAGGGACAGCAGGGCACCAAACTGTTATGCCGGGGCTGGGGACACCCTGGGGTGGTGGCACTCACCCACCCCTGTGTCCCCATCCCTGACACCTGCTCCCCTGGCAGAGGAGGACTCTCCCATCCCCATCTCCATGCCCAGCCGGCTCCCTGTCTCACTGGCCGGGCACCCGGTGGTGGCGGCGCAGGCGGCCGCGGTGCAGGTGGCAGCAGCCGCCCAGGCCGCGGCGCTGGAGCAGCTGAGGGAGAAACTGGAGTCAGGGGAGCCCCCGGAGAAGAAGCTGGCGCTGGTGACGGACGAGCAGCAGCGGCTGATGCAGCGGGCGCTGCAGCAGAACCTCCTGGCCATGACGGCCCAGCTGCCCATGAGCATCCGCATCAACAGCCAGGGCACGCGCTCGCCAGGTCAGTGCCGGCCCCGGCCGCCCGCCCCGGCCGAGCTCCCGGCCCCGGCGGGCTCCGTAACGCGGCTCTCCCCGGCAGAGAACCGCCCGGACACCGCTGCCGCCAGCAGCAACGGCACCAACAGCATCAGCATGTCCGTGGAGATCAACGGGATCGTCTACACGGGTGAGCAGCTCGCCCTTGCCCCGCTGCCGTGGGTGGGGGCCGCACTCCCTCCACCCTCCACCCCGTTCCGTGGCATGGCCGCAGCACCCGCGGCTCAGCTTTGCTGTCTCCCCAGGTGTGCTGTTCGCCCAGACGCCCGGCCCTTCCTCCTCCTCTTCCTCCTCCTCCTCCTCTGCCTACAGCAAAGGCAACGGCGGCAGCAGCCGGAGCAGCGGCAGCAGCGGGGTGGGGAGCGGCGGTGGCGGCCCTGGGAACGTGCCCCCAGCCCCGGCCGGCCTGGCCGTGCCCCCCAGCTCTACCTCCAACAGCGCTTCGCCTTAACGCCCCGGAGCCTGGGGCCCCTCGCGGCACCGGCGGCCGTGGGGGGACGGGGTCGCACCGGGGCTCTCCTGGGGTCTCTCCGGGGTCTCGCCCGAGGGTCTCTCTGGGGTCTCAACAGGATTTCACCGGGATCTCACCAGGGTTTCATTGAGATCTCACTGGGGTCTCACCAAGGGTCTCGCCCGAGCTCTTGCCAGGGTTTCTCGATGGACTCTGCCCTTGTTCTCGTGTTGTTGGATTTTCCTTTTCCAGGCAGAAAAGCTTTAGCCCGGGGGGTTTTGCCGGAGCCGCCGGCTGTCCGGCTGCGCCGCTCCGGGACCGTTTACCTCACTCACATCACACTTTGCACTGTACGTTTATTATTATTATTATTATAATTATTATTATTTTTTAACTCGTGTTACCTCCAGACAGACGCACGGACGCCTGCTGACGCGAGCTCTAGTGAAACCCCCCGGAATTCTAAAGGAAAAAAAAAAAAAAACAAAAATCCTGAAAAAAATTGGAAATAGGGAGATATTTTATTCATTTCCATCCTTTTCCCTCTTTTGTTTTGGGAACTCCACTCTCTGCAGGATTTTAAGAGGTTGGTTTTGATTGTTTTGTTGTAAATAGCTTCTATTTTATTCTCAAAAAAAAAAAGAATCAAACTTTTAACATGCAAATGATATATATTAGTCTTCATCAGGGAAAATGGGAGCTTGGAAAAAAGTTGGAATCTCCTTTCTCCTCTCTTTATCGGTGGTTGGGTCCAGCTCTGCTCCTTCCCCCACCACCAAATCCTACTTTTTATCCCTCCCCCTGCATAAAACTACTGTTTAAAGCCAGTTTGGGCTTATTTCCTCCAAAACCAAGCAGGATCCAGGGGATGGGGATGCTCGGAGCTGCAGGACGCTCCGGAGCTCACGGAGAACCCAAAGGACCTGAGGATTTATTTTAAGCCTCACAATCTCTGGGTTTTTTACTATTCCCCCTCCCACCCCACCAAAAAAAAACCAAAATAAAAATTCACCCACACCTGCGTGAGACACAATCCAACCCGATACCGAAACCCCCTCACCCCCCTCGGTATCTCCATTCTCAGGTTCCCACCTGGAGCACAGGGTTTTTCCCCCTTCCCCAGGTGCCCCCGGGGGGGGTCCAGGCTGGTGGGACCTCCCTCCCCCCACCTTTGTTTTTAATTTCACTCGGGGAAGCGGCGATCTCAGGGGATTTGGGGTTTTTCCAGCTGGTTTTTTGTTGTTCTCAGCTGGGGTTTGTTTTATTTTTTTTTTTTTTTTTCAGTGCTGGAATCCCCTTGGTGGTTCCGTGGGGGGGTCTTGGTGGCTTCATGGACCCTTTTTGGGGGGCCCTGGGAGGGTCCGTCCAGCTCCTGCTGCTGTTGGGGTCCAGCCCAGCTCCCCTTAAGGAGAAATTCCAAGGGGGAATTTTCATGCCCAGGGCGGGCTTAGATTTTCTTAGTGATTTTTTGCATTGTACAGTCACTATTTTGGGTTGTTTTGGGTTTGTTTTTTTTTTAATTATTTTCCCTCCCCACCTTTCCTTGCCCCCCTTTTATTTTTGTTTTTGAGAGCGGGTGACTTTCCACTTTATTTTTCTTTTTTGCATATCGATTTAAAAATAATAAAAAAGAGCCTAAATCAGTTTTTTTAGGGGGGGGTTTGGAAAGAAAATTAAACTAAAGGAGCGGCCCCAGCTGCAGCCGCCCCCCTACCCCCCAGCGTTGCATATCTTAACTCAGGTAAAAAAGGAAAATGAGAAAAGAAAAAAAACCACAAAAGACAAAAAAAAATTTAAAAAGGAATAAAAAAAATAAACCACATTCTACCTCTGAGCGCGGTGGCCCTGGGCGCACCTGGGGCCCCGGTGAAAGATTTCAGTTTTGCAAAACATTCAGGTATTGAGACTTTTTGATTATTATTAAAAAAAAAAAAATTAAAAAGTAAAAAAAAAAAAGAGAAAATAAACTTAAAAAACACTGAAAGTTTACATTTTATAATAACATTATTATACAGATTGTATTTAAACGTCAGAATATTTAAGACAAGTGTAACCCTGTAAAGTGAAGAAATATTAAAAAAAAAAAAAAAAGTTGTGTTGTTTAGGGTTTCTGGCCCTGGGGGGGCGCAGGGGTACCCACAGGGCTGTGGGGTGCCCATAGGATTTCCTTATGGATTTGGGGTATCCCTGTGGGACTGTGGAGTGTCAATGGATTTATGGGGTGATGATGGGATTATGGGATGTGCATGGGGTCCCCATAGGGCTGTGGGGTGTTTAAGGGCACACCCTCACAGCTGTGGGGTGCTCATGGGGTTCTCACAAAGCTATGGGGTGCCTGTAGGATTGTGGGGTGTCGATGGGGTCCCTATGGGGCTGTGGGATGTCAGTAGGATTGGGAGGTATCCAAGTTTTGTGGGGTGCTCATGGGGTTCTCACAAAGCTATAGGGTGCCTATAGGGTGGTGCCTATATCGAGACCATGGGGTCCCTATGGGTCTGTGTGGGGTCTGTAGGGTTATGGGGTATCCATAGAGTGCGCCCACAGGGCTGTGGGGTGTCCCTAGGATTGGGAGGTATCCAGGAGGACCCTTAGGTTTGTGGGGTGCTCATGGGGTTCCCACGAAGCTATGGGGTGCCTGTAGGATTGTGGGGTGTCGATGGGGTCCCTGTGTGGCTGTGGGGTGTCCCTAGGATTGGGAGGTATCCAGGAGCACCCTTAGGCTTGTGGGGTGCTCATGGGGTTCCCACGAAGCTCTGCGTGTCCACACGAAGCTCTGGGATGTCCAGAGGGTCCCTACAGGGCTGCGGGGGGCTCCACACGGCTGTGGGGTACCCACACGTGCACACGCGGTGTCCCGAGTCACCCATCCAGGGCCGACCGGGGCGGGCCCTGCTGAGCTTCCTGCCGCGTGCGCACCTCCCGCCCCGCCCGGCCGCTGCGGCGCCGCCGCTGATTGGTGGAGGCCGGGCGGGGGAGGCGGCGCTCTGGGCCGCGGCCGCGCTCTCTGTGGCCCTGGCGGACCGCGAAGATGGCGGCGCCCATGGAGGTGGCGCTGGTGTCGGACGCGGCGGGGCCGCTCTGCAACTGCTCGGTCTGGGAGCTGCACTCGGGCTCGGCCCTACCCGGGTACCGCGGCGGCAACAGCGGCCCGCGCGGGCTGGCGCTGCTGGGCGGCGAGCACTTGCTGGGGGCCCAGCTCGGCAAGAGCTACATCAACGTCTGGGAGCTCCAGAGGAAGGTACCGGCGCGGCGGGCGGGCCCGGGCGGCCTTGGCTCGGGGGACGCCCCCGGGCTTCGTGGGGGGACACCGGGTCCCGTGGGGGATGTGACGGGGCCACCCTCCTTGAGGACTCCCCGGCCTTGTGATGAGGAGCCCCTCCGTCCACAGAGCCCCCCCAAATCCGTGGTCAGACCCCCCCATGGCCCCTCTCTCCACAAAGACTCCCCCGTGGCCCCTCTCTTCATGGAGATTCCCTTCTGTGCTCAGACACCCCTTCACGGCCCAGTTCTCTGCAGAGACCCCCATGGCCTCTCTCTCCACAGAGACCCCTCCTGTCCCCGGCTGGACCCTCAGGCCCCCCCTCCCTCCATTCTCGACCCCCATCACCACGGGCAGATGCCCCCCATCCCTCTCTTGGCAGTGACCCCCACAGAGATCCCCCCATGTCGGGGGCCCTGCTTGCAGCCCCTTCCCCTCTCTGAGCCCTTGCTGTGCTCTCTCCATCCCAGGACCAGCTGCAGCAGAAGATCATCTGTCCCGGGCCTGTGACCTGCCTGACGGCCTCTCCCAACGGGCTCTACATCCTGGCGGGGGTCGGCGAGAGCATCTACCTGTGGGAGGTACGGAGCTGCAGGGGGCCACAGGCTCACACCCCGGGCAGCCAGAGGGTGTCCCCGTCCCTCAAATGTCTGTAAATCCTGATCTTGGGGTACCACAGTAGGCAAAGGCTGTGCTGCCCACCGCTCATCAAAGTGGGAGTGGGATAAATTCTGTGAGAGGCTTCACTCTGTCTCCTCCTCCTCTTTCCAAGCATCTCCAATGCCTCAGGGCTCGGGCATTGCTCCTACAAGGCAGCAGCACAGGACCTGGTTTTCCTTCATCTCTTCTCCCACGTTTCAGCTGCGTATTTGTGTGTGCCCAGGGTGCCAGCAGCCCCTGCTGTGCTCTGGTCGTTGTCCTGCTGGATTATTTGGGCTTACATTGCATTCCCAGCACACCACTGAGCAAATAAAAGCAGTACTTGTCCTGAGCCCAGGATTAAACCCCAGGATGCCTCACCTGGAGAGCTGCCCATGCCAGGGGAGGTTTGAGCCTCACGGTGTGGGTGCCTCTGCCTGAAGCTGTCAGGGTTTGTTTGTACCAATGTGCTTGTGGCAGCGCCAGAATAAAATCCCTGAGGCTGAGCCTGCAGTGGGAGCTGCTGCCTGTGATGCCCCAAGCTGGGCCCTGCTCCAGCTGTCACCTGCAGATGTGTTCCAGAGTATGGCACTGTCCCTCTGGCACAGCTCCATGGAAACCATCATGGAGTGGAACCACCCCCAAGAGCCCTGGTTTTTTGCTTTCTATGAAACCCCTTGAATTGAGGTTTGGTTTGATTTTTTTGGTGTAATTCAGACCATGGGAAGAAGTTGGCTCTTATTTTATTTGAGGTTTTTTCTCTTCTTGGTTCTCTGCCCTTCTGCAGTGTTGCCTTTAATAAGAAATGCTCTGGGTTTGGGGAATTCCTTGTCCACCCTAAAGGTTCTGCTGGCCCAGGACCACGAGCCACCCCTGGGGTGTCCTGCAGCTCTCATAAACCCACTGCCACCTCAGGGAGGACCTGTGGGAGGAGGGAAGAAGCCACCAAAATAATATGAATATTAAGAGTGAACAAGAAATCTTTACTGCACACTTGTGACTCGAGCAGAGGAGCAGCTCTGGCATCACTGTGTTGCAGAGTTGATGTGCCAGGGCCTCTCCCACTGCCCTGTGCTGAATTTTCCTGTGGTCCTGAGTGCAGGCTGTTGTTCCAGCTGTACCTCAGTGGTGTCAGTCACTGTCCCAAGGTGCCAACAGGCTCATTTGGGCAACAGAACCCACCCTTCTCCCCTCACTGCACCAAGGGCAGGGCACCACATTATCCCAAGGCATCCTTGACACCCTCCTGCCCTTCCCCTCACTCCAGGTGTCCAATGGGAACCTCCTCGCCATCCTGAACCGACACTACCAGGACCTCACGTGCCTCTGCTTCACTGATGACAGCAGCCACTTCCTCTCAGGGGCCAAGGACTGCCTGGCCCTGGTGTGGAACCTCTACAAGTAAGGGGGGCTGGGGGGCACAGAGGTTTTGGAGCAGGAGATTTCTCTAAGCCCACAGCTGCATCTGTGCCCTCCTTGTGGGGAGGGAACCTTTCCTTGGGGTCTCACCTAGGCTTCTTGGGAACAGGCATATGGCTCTGACTTCTTTCCCTGGGTGACACAGAGGGGATTGTGCCCTTTACCGAGGGTCTTTGTTCCTTTGGGACAGGGGTCTCAGTCCCTCAGCCTTGGTGTCTGTGTGTCATTGCTGCCAGCAGCTCCCGTGTCCAGCTTGGTCCCCGCAGCCAGGAGAGGCGTTCCCAGAGGGAGCAGAGCTGGCCCAGCTCCCCGTGGGGCTCTGTCCTTGGCTGACCCTCCTGCCTCTGCTCTCCCCACAGCGTGTTGCAGGCAGAGCCCTCCCAGATCCCTGACCCCCGGCACGTCTGGTCCCGGCACAGCCTCCCCATCACCGACCTGTGCTGCGGCTTCGGAGGGCCCCTGGCACGGGCTGCCACCGCCTCCCTCGACCAGACTGCCAAGGTGAGGCTCATTCCAGAGGTGCCAGACCCTGTGGGGTCAAAGCTGGGCTCCTGCCAGCTAGCAGGAAGCTGTCCCTGTCCCCGAGCTGTCCCGAAGCTTTGCCGGGTTGCAGTGGCTTAATTTCTTGGCTGTCTCTGCAATGACTCAGAGCTGCCAGACCTGGGCTCTGCCTCTCCAACAACAGCAGTTTCTCTGCACCTGCCCCCAGGCTGGACTGCTGCAGTCCCTGTTGTCCTGGGAATGTCGGGGTCAGCTCCTCTGTTTCCCACTGCTGATGTCCACAGGGAGTGGAGCAGGCTGCAGCTTGTGGGGAAGGGGATGTCCTGGGGGCAGGATGGCCAGAGAGAGGGTTCAGAGCTGCTTTGAAGCTGCCTGGGAAGCTTCTCTGCTGCTCATAGAGAGTCTGATCATGGGTTTTGCCTTGGACTCAGTTTCCCAGCCACAGTCAGGAGGAATAGAATGCCAGTGTGGCATGTCAGTGTTCCTCCAGTCCTGCCATTAACATTCTCACCCCTCTCACTCCAGCTCTGGGAAATCTCTTCTGGGGAGCTCCTGCTTTCCGTGCTCTTCGATGTGGGGATCATGGCTGTGACTCTGGACCTCTCTGAGTACCACATGTTCTGTGGGGGCATGGATGGGTCCATCTTCCAGGTCGACCTCTGCGCCTGGGTGAGTGTGTGGGGCTGCAGGTGTGCCCTGTCACCCCGAGCCACTGTCACCTCCCTGCTGGGACTGGTGTGACCTGCCAGGGCACAGGAGGGGCTGGTTCCCCTGTGTCTCCTCTGCCCCCTCCAGACACGGTGATGAACCTGCTGGATTTGGCCTTCCTGAATTTTAACCCCTTTCCCTTCCTCCCTCCCTTCATTCTGCAGCCGGTTCAGAGGGACCGGACCTTCCAGACAGAGCGGGAGAACGGGAAGGTCTTTAAAGGGCACAGGTGAGGAACCAGACATACCTGCCAGCCACCATCTGCCCACTTCACCAGCTTCTGGCACTCCTGGGGTCATCCTGAGTTTAAACATCCTCTTCCCCATTCCAGGAACCAGGTGACGTGTCTGTCGGTCTCCACAGACGGCAGCCTCCTGCTCTCGGGCTCTCACGACGAAACTGTCCGGCTGTGGGACATCCAGAGCAAGCAGTGCCTGAAGACGATGAATCACAAAGGTAGGAATGTCCTTATCTCCAGGATCCTCACTGCCAGAGGCCGCTGCTGTCTCGCCTGTGCTGCCCTGGGCACTCCAGGTGTGTTTGTGCCCCTTGCTTCACGCCCTGGGTGCCTCGGCTGTCTGGAGCTGTGCCTGACCTTGCCCCATGTGTTAACAACCCCCTGTCAGGAGTGAGTCATGGATTTCACCCTGTCGCTGAGGCCACACGGGATCCTCCTCGTTTTCCCGAGGGAGCAGTCACCCCACATGCACCCCAGCTGTGTCTGGAGGGGAGGACAGGTCTGTGACCCCGGCAGCGAGCGCCCGTGAGCTCACGGGGCCTGAAGTGAATCCCATATGAGCAGCCGTCTGGGATTTCAGTCTGATGGCTCCGGTAAATTGCAGGAGCAGCAGCTGAGTGCCTCAGCTACCTCAGAGCAGTGGGGGATTTACCCCTCCTGTTGGTAACTCTGTTCCTCCCCCAGCTGTGGTGGTTTCTGGCCTCTGGTGCCGCAGTGACCAGTGCAGCTGCCTTGGGCATGGCCCAAACCCCTCCCAAAGGTGATGGTGGGGAAAGCCAGACCCTGTTCCTCTGTGGTGATTGAGCTGCTGCCTGAGGGCAGTTTCTGGAAGTCAGGCTGCCTGCAGACCCTTTTCCTCTTCCCTTTGGCTGCCGAGCACCATCCCTAATTGGGACCCACTGCAGAGCCCATCCAGCCTGGCGCCGCTGGCACTAGAGGGTGAAAACAGCCCAAATGGAGCTGTGAGTCATCCGAGGAGGGGGGGCCGGGCTTTGGCTCTGAGCCGGGCATTGGAGTCCTCCTGAGGCTGCAGGGAGGAATGGACAGACCAGGCTCTTCCCAGGAGCAGCAGGACCAGGCTGACCCCGAGCTGTGGGTGCTCTGCAGCCTCTGCTGGCTCCCTGCTGCCTGTGGGCAGGGAATTGATTTCTCTTGGCAGCCTTGGCACTGGCTGCATGTGCTCAGGAATGGGCTGGGAGGCCCAGCACCCCTGAATTGTGCCTGGGTCTGGAGTCTCCACGGGGCCCTGCAGCCTCCCAGTGTGGGGGAATCTGCTGCCCCACCCCAGCCCCCTCTCCATGGATCCCTGTCCCTCCTTGGCCTCTGCAAGCAGTGGCCTGAACCCCCCAGCAAAGTCTGTCTCTGCTGCCCCTCCAGTGTGTCCTGCTCCTTCCCCAAGGCAGAGGTGACAGGGCTCTGTCGTGGTGATGTGACAGCAGCCTCTGGCCCAGTGTCCTCGGGTCCCTCCTCTTGCCGGGCACGGGGGTGGCTGGGGGCACACAGGACCCACTGCCCTCCCCTTAACGCTGCTGCAAATAAATCCAAGGAGCTGGAGTGTGGCTCAGGGCCAGGCAAGCAGGCTGGCTGTGAGGGGCTGTGTCACCAAGGGTGGCTTGTCCTTGGTGGGGGCAGAGCGGGTGGACTTTGAGAAGTCAGGCTGCTGCTCCCAGCTGATGAGCTGTGGCAGTGCTGGCGAGGCAGGGCTGCTCTGGTCACTCTGTGGGGCTGGCACCACTCCAGGGGGAAGCAGGAAACCTGTGGGATGAGACTGGGAGCCAGCACTGCCCCCAAATCCCTCCAGGCCTCAATTCCCATCCTGTCACACAAGCTCCATCCTTTTGTCTCTGCAAACACAGCACGGCACAGACCACTGAGGGCTCAGTGCTGCAAGGCCATCCCGGGATGCTGTGGCTGAGGTGTGCTGCTGGCAGCTCTGTTGGAAGCTGGGTTTCTTGTTTTCCCCCAGTTAAGCCTAGTCCCTGTGCCCAGGCTGGCCCAGGGTCACTCACTGCCTGCTGCCCCAGGGGCAGGGTGATCTGGTACAGGACTTGCATCTGCACTGGGGCCCCAGAGTGGCTGTAGGGGCTGTGTCCAGGTGGTGACCAGGTTTGGGGAACTCTGGGTTCATTCCCGAGGTTTTCTCCTCTCCACCTTTCCTCTCAAACTGCTCCTTGAGCTGCCAGTGCAGTGGCAATCTCACTGATGGGCACTCGCTTCAGGAACACAAATGTCTGGTCTTTAAGGAGGGAGTGAAACCATCAGAGTTGGCCAGGAGCAGCTTTGGGGCCAGGCACTCAGCAGAGCTGCTGCTCTGCTGGTGAGACCCAACCTTGGATCCTGAGAGCATCAGGAGGCTCTGGAGGGGTGGATGGTGGTGACAGAGCCCTCATCCATGTCAGAGCTGCTTGTGTCTGTCTGCTCTACAGAGACCAAAATCCTCCAGCAGCTCTGGGCCTCCCTAGGCCCCACCAAGTGCCCTCCCTCTCCCCACACCCTTCCCCACGGCCCCCTCTCAGGTGCATGGGGACCATTCTCACCTTTGCCCTTGGCCAGGGGACAGGGATAGTCGGGCTGTGGTAGCAGTGGCCGAGCTGCTCTGCCCACGGGAGCGGGGCTGCTGTGCCTGACAGGGCGTGGGGACAGCGGTGGGAGCTCACCGGGAGCTGGGAGGGGGCGGCAGCAGCCGTGGGTAAATGCAGTAATTAACGCGCTCATCAGCACTGCCATTGAGAGCGTGTGATGGATCGTGGCAGCACTGAGCTGCTGATGGATGGCAGCTCAGGCTGGGAGGGGCCCGGCTCTGCTCCCCTGGGGCCGCCAATTGACCCAGAGAGCTGCAGCCCCAGGCAGGGAGAGCTGCTGGGGAGAGAGGAGAATCCCGGCCACTGCCCGTGCCAGGGTCACACTCGCTCTTCCCAGGGCTGCCCGAGGCCCCTGCCCCTCAAACCCACCAGGACCCAGCCTGACGTGTCCCCTCTGTCCCGACACAGGCCCGGTGACAAACGCCTTCATCGTGCTGGCCCCTGCCAACATGTTCAACCCCGAGGGGAAGCCCAGCGTGCCCCTGCCCAAGTTCAGCAGGCACCTGCACGGCACCGAGAGCAGCGACGAGCCGGGCTCCGAGGGGGTGACGCTGCGCCTGGGGCTGCACCAGCAGGTACCGCGGGCTGGGGAGGGGGCACAGGCACTGGGGAGGGGTTGTGCCAGAGAAAAGCCTCTCCTCCAGCTGGTGAAACCCGTTCCTGCTCCCTCCTGCTTCCTCTCCATCCTGGCTGCTGCAGTCATTTGTCCTCCCAGCCCCGTGCTGCAGCGTGGGCTGGCTCTGCTGTCCCACCATTTCCTTGGTCCTGGCATGGTTGTCCCCAGGCAGGGAGGGCCACATGCCATCGGTGTCCCACCCTTCCCAGCCTCTCTGCCAGTGGTCCCAGAGCTGCTCTCCTCTGCCAGCATCTCCCTCTGGGCAAGTGGCAGTGACAGTTCTGCCAGAGCTGATGGATCAGCTCCGTGTTGGCTTGGTGGCAGCAGGCCAGGGGGCTGTGTGCCTGGCAGAGGGGACAGCAGGACCACCCAGGGTCCCTCCCTCGGGGAGCCCAGTCCAGGGGCATGGGGAGAGGGTCTGTGTCTGCTCTGCCAACCCCTCCATTCTGGTCCCTGCAGGAGCCTGGGCAGAGCTACCTGGAGAAGGCAGAGAGGATGTACTCACAGATGTACTCGACGAGGGAAAAGGTGAGAGCTGCTGCCAGGCTGGGAATTGGGTACAAGCCCCTTGAGGGGGATCCTTGTCAGCTGATCTGACTCAGGGGGCCCGAGCAAGTTGGGAACAGGAAAAAGAGCCCTGAAATCTGCTGGTGACATGGGCAGGAGGGGCTGCACTTTGAGGAGGAGGAGGGAGGGGACCCAAAGGATTTGGGGTTTACTGCTGGGGAAGGAGCAGCAGCCTGTGCCTGTCAGAGCTGAGGCCCTGACACTTGTCTGTTGTGTTTTTGTGTCACAGAACCTGGTGGGAGACCAGGAGCACCTGACGATCCAGGTGAGCGAGCTGGAGGAGGAGGTGAGCAACCTCCGGAAAATCAACAAGGACCTCTTTGACTTCTCCACTCGCATCATCACCAAACCAGCCAAGTGAAGAGGCTCCCCCCGCCCTCGCCCCCCTCCGCCTCTCCCTGTCCGGCTCCTGGGAAAGAACCCGCCCACCCTCGGGCACCGCCCAGCCGGCTGCGAGCACCCGGCTCACCTTCCCCCGGCTCGGCACACGCCGCCGCCTTCGCCTGCTCCGCGACACGGGACTGAGAGCGGCGCGGGGACCGCGAGGGGACAGCACAGGGACCGCGTTCACTCCGACTCGGGGCCGGGGGGCACTCGGGCGGCCGCTGCAGGAGGAGCATCGCCGGTTCCTGGGAGGGCTCAGGATGCAGCTCCTGCTCATTCCCCGTCTCTTCCCCTGCCCCTTTTTTTGTTTCTTTTTGTTACTTGACCCTGCAGCGCAGACAGAAAAGTGTTTTTCTCTCAATGCCGGTTTGAGATTGGATTTTGGAGACTCCCCTTCTGCCCACCCTGTCCTGGAGATTGCTGCTCAGTGCCACTGGCCCCCGTGCTCTGGACAGCAGGGGCTGAGCAGCTCCTGCTCCAGGGGTGCAGTGGGGGGGCTGCAGCAGGTGGGGGGTCCCTGGCTACGGGGGCTGAGGAGGGGGCTCCTGCTCCGTCTGTGGCAGGCAGGGCCTGGGGTCTCCCCGGGCTTGGAGCACAGGTGGTGGTTTTGGGGCGCAGGGTCACTCTGGGGATGGGCAGGGGGGCCAGCAAGGTGCTATTTCCAATCTCATCAGTCAACAATTTATATATATTTGGATCCAACGACTCTGTTTTCACGGTGTTTGGGGACTCGGCCTTTTGTATTGTCACAGCATGGCAGCGGGGGTTGTGGGTTTTGTTTAGGTTTATTTTTTACATAAAAGATTTGTTTTTTATAGTGAAAGATGCCCGTGTTGGTTTCTTTTAACAACCCTTGCATGGCCAAAGACCTTGACCACCTATCACTGCATCCCTGGGGTTGCCCACTGGGAGTGGGAAAGTGCTTCCTTATCCCCAAACTGCCCAGTTGCCTTCACCCCAAGGGTCCCTCCCTGTCCCTACAGGGTGTCCCCTGGCAATCCCTCTGTGTTGTTCCCCCCTCTCCCTGTTCAATCCACCCTCTTCAATCCACCAAGTGCAGGTGATTTAAAGTGCATTTTAAAACCAGAGCATCCGAGCATCCCCAGCTCCCGCCAGTTCCCGAGGAGATGCTTTTAGCTTAATCACTGGAGCCTGTTCCTTTCCTTTCCTCTGCTGCTCCTCCTCTTCCTCCCAGTGCTTTGGATCAGCGTTCATTGGCTGCAGCAGGGACTGCCGCCCAGAGCCAGGGGCTGCAGTGGGGCAAGAGGTGGGAGCACATCCCTACAGCAGGGAACCCTCTGAGACCCCCAGGGCTGCAGCCCCCAGCCAAGCCCAGACCCCAGTGCTCCCTCCCACTCATCCCACGCTTTCCCAGTGCTGTGGGATTCCTGTTGGGGTGCTGCACTAGGAGCAGAAGGGAGGATGGTGCTTCCCAGAGCCCCCCTGTGCTGTGCCTGGTGTTTGGGGGGGCGTTTTCATTCCAAGATCCTGCTGCCCCTCCTGTGTGGACAGTGGGGGCTGTCCTGTGTTTCTCCCTGTGGGAAGGGGCCCTGTGGTCAGGGGGAGACCAGCACCCCACGACCCTCCGTGCTCTGGCAGGATTTTTGCTGCCCTCCTTGCAGGTCCAGCTCCGCAGGGGAATTCATTAGCTGTGACTCATTACATTTATCGATATTACATGAATCGATACTTTTTGCCAGATGGATTTTGGCTCCATCCTTCATTTTTCCTTATTAATTTAGCATGGCTCCAGCCCTGCTTGCTGGTGTTTGTGTGCTGGTGACAGGGACCCTTGGGCTGGGTTGAACCTCAGTTTCCCTGGTGAGGATGAGGAGGGTGAGCCCACACCCCATCCCTCAGCAGAGGAAGGCTGTGCCGCTGCTGCCCGTCACCCCTTCCCCCTGCGGCAGGAGGAATCGCTCAGCCCTGGAACCGTCTGGCCCCGGGACCCCCGGTATTGGAGCTGCTCCTCAGACCGAGGAGGGATAGAGGGATCGGGGCGGGGGCCTTTACCGGGGTGGAGGCGGCACTTCACGGCTTGGAGTCCGGTCAGGAACCGACCCGAGGGGGTTTTCGTCGGGGCCCGGAGGATGCGGATGATGAGGAGGAGGAACATCCCAGTGTTCCAGAGGTAGCCGGGACCACCCTGGGATCAGCGGGGCTCTCTGTGCCGGGGCACCCCACGGCGGCAGCCCTCGGGCGGCAGCACGGCGCGGGTGGGGGCCCCCTTTGCTGCGGGGTGCAGGGAGGGGGGGACCCGCGCCGTGCGTGGGCGTGGACGGGGCGGCTGCGGGCGGGTCCGGCGCTGCGTGGGCCGGGTCCGGCGTGACCCACCGCGCACCGGGGGCTGCGGGGCCTCGGAGCTACCCGGGGAGGGG